>NMRB01001353.1:56405-67910 GCA_002633025.1 Notospermus geniculatus
TAGATCTGGCGGGGAATTTCAAAAGTGTTCAAAGTAGGCAGTTGTTCAAAGTACCAAGGTGTTCAATGCGGCAGGTTCCACTGTATATGTGACGCATTCTGTCGGTTTTCGTCAGTCGCATAGCTGGGTTTGTGGGTCAGATCAGAGTATGGGGATGAGTCCGAATACCAGGGTGTGCCCTTGCCCATGTTGATGTGACGATTCTGTAGCCGACTTTATCAGTGTCACCAAGATTAATTAACCAATTGTTCCATGTAGAAATTTAAAAGAGTCACAACAGTTCTCTGAGAAAAGAAAAAGAAAGTAAAAAAAGGGAAAAAAGAAAAGAACTGGGACAACTACCGGGATTCGAACCCGCGACCTTTGGGTTACAGGCCCTCCATCTTTGCACTGCGCTAGTCAACAGACTGCTAACAGAGCGTGTGAATAATCACTACGTTGTTTAATAGGCCCCGTGTATAAATTATCGTAATTGCATCCTCATTATGATCTCGCGTTTTCATTGGTTAGAATCTCTGCTGTGTAAGCAGTGCGAAAACTAAGAAATATTGTACTGTTTACACAGCAACTTGCTGTGCAAATAGTCACGGCGTATTTAGTATAGAGCTTAGAATTGACACTGCCAACACTGTTCGGTATAGAAATATGCTTAATCATAGAAACCTTGTCTCTCTATTTCTGGTGTGACATTCTTCTGAGACTTTCCTTGCGTTTGTCTTTTCAGTTTTCACGCGTCCTGTGTGTCATCCTATGAGTAGCCTAGCATATGTCATATGTACATGTACGTCCTGTTCTGTATCGATAATGATGATATGATGCTGAGTTAAAGAAATAAAAGGATCCAGTACAGCAACCGAGACGTTTATTGAAGTTCATGAAGATCGACATTCACAACGTGTTCGTCGTCATCGATCGCTGGCCTCCAGTCATCGACATCGTGCATCCAAACATCGTATCTAACCATCGTCACCGTGAGTTACCGTTTGTTTTGCACCAGTTGCTGTGGTCCTACATGTATGTATAGACACGTATACATGTATAATTGAACTTCATCGACATTTACTACTACTACTTGCCCACAGTTAGCTGTGAGACTCGACGGAGTATAACGTCGAATCGTGGAGGCAGGGCGGTAATCCTCCTCTTTCCAACCCGTCCGAATCGTCAGACCACGGAAGGCGAAGATTGGATCGAGTGATCCCCAGTCACCCGGAAGTTGAAGACGAAGTTCCGCCCTGTAATCGGGAGTGACGCGAGGTAACTAAAAGCATAGCTCTGATATGGTGCTTTCAGAATGTCCAGTCATTTTTGCACTACCTTGCAATGGAACCTAACCACAAACCACAAATGGGCCAGTTACGTGTGCATGACTGCATGATTATCTTGAATCAGAGTATAGACCCAGGGGGCCCATGTTCCCGAAGCCGTCGTTAGGTTAACGATGTCGTTAAAACTGGAAAAATGCATAGCGTAACGACATCGTTAACCTTACGACGGCTTCGTGAACATGGGTCCTGAACAAGCACACAAAACTGGTCAGAAGAGGGCCGTTTAGACAAGCCAAAAAACCACATTCAGATTCGATCCGATTGGATCCGATCGACCCGTATCGGGTCTCATTTGCGTTTAGACGAGATTTGAATGTGGTCGTATGTACGGTGGTCCAATGCGGTCCAAAATCCACATTGGACCGCAATGGCTAGCGTTTAATATACGCAAGAGTTTTGAACCACAATCGGATCGCATGTGGATTTTTGCCTGTCGTCTAAACGGCCCTTTTGTGGCTTGTGGTTAGGTTCCATTGCAAGGTCAAATGAGTGCAAAAATGACTGGACATTCTGAATAAGCACAGTAGTCGTATATAGACGCACCACTTGCGTGTAAACACACTCCCGTACGGTCACGTGTGGTAACCCCCTGTGGTGACTTTTGTTCATTACAATGTCGATCATTGTCAATCACTTCACAAGTCCGCAGTTGGTTATGAATTAGTCATAGATTACAGTCATACCCAGACATATGAATATAATAATTTATTCTTGATAAACCATCGGGTTTGTTCGACCTTCTGTCCCCATACCCACAAGATTCTATGGATTGAAACCAAGCTTGTGCGGTCCGCTGGTTCATACTCCGTCTGGATTTTTCGCCGACTATGATCAATTTCAATGTGTGTGCACATTCACGCCTTGGAAACGTGCGATCAGTTTCATGTGCTTGGCCGTCCGCGAGCAAGTATGAACCAGCCCTTAAAGGCCCGTTTCCACGATAGCGGATTGTGCCGCGTTTTGCGGCGAGTGGATCAGTTTTCACACATTGGGATAATCAATAGGCCATTGTATTGTTAAACCATCGAAGGATTATCCAAAGCCCTGTGAAAACCGCACCGCTCGCCGGAAACCGCCGCGGAATCCGCTATAGTGAAAACGGGCCTTAAAGGCCCGTTTCCACAGAAGCGGTAGCGTGAGCGTTTTGACGCTTCGCCCATTGTTTGGAAGCAGAGCGGCGGAAAATAACAAAAGATNTTCCGATACTAGAATCCGAAACCATAACAAGGTAAAGTTCAGCCGTGGGAATTCGATTTTGCATACTTGGATGAATCTGAACGGTACACGCATTTCGGACATTCAGTGACAGCTCTAGGTATAAATCCCAGTCCTGCCCGGACAGCCATTTACAGCAAGCGGTTATAATTATCTGACCGCCGGACAATGGTTTACACCACCAAATTGTTACTGAGCGTCCGGCGGACGATCGATGACGGGTACACTCGTTTACGTTGCACCTGTCATTTAGATCGCCCAGAGTGCATCTCCCGACAACAATTTAACGACCAAGAGCTCATTGATGAAAAAGTTTTGCATTTGCATTTTTTTCCGAGGTTTGATTATTTTTCTTGGGGGTTTATAAAATCTTTAGAAGTTCTCACCGTGGTGAAAACGTTTCCACCTCGGTGAAAACGTTCCCACCGCGGTGAAAATCATTTTCACACCGGGATGAGGATGTTTCCACTGCGGTGAAAATCATTTTCCCCGCGGTGAGAATGTGTCCACCGCGGTGAAAACGTTCCCACCTCAGTGGAAACGTTTTCACCGCGGTGAGAACTTATAAAGATTTTACAGACCCCCGAGAAAAATGTTAAAAAATATGCAAATGATAATATTTTTCCGGGATATTTTTCATCAATAGGGAGTTTTCGCAAAGCCCCCGAAACGCCAACGCGAACGTCTATCCTTTTGTTCAGTGCTCTCTTCGTGACACCGAACAATGGGTTTGGCATTCGCGTTGGCGTTTCGGGGGCTTTGCAAAAACTCCCTAATGATAATATGAGACGAGATTCGATTAATCGGGCGACCGCACTGGCTAGCCGCAACGCGGTCTGCCGCAGAGTATGGCGACAAATCCTGCAAATATCCAGTCGCTCTAGCAGTCGGAAGGGCAGTCTCCTAAAAAAACCGCACGAAAAATCGCAGGTGTGCGCCATGCTTCATAGCTGATAAGATTGGACCTATGGACCATCCTTCTTCATAGCAATGGGCGCAAACTATGGTGACGTTTCAGGGCCGTATTTAAAGGGGGCGAGGGGGGGCAAGCCCCCTGAGCCAACCAAAAAACGTGATTTTCATGCGGATTTTGGGCAAAAAATGGCAAAAAGAGGTCTTCTACCCCCCTGAGAGGCTTCTGCCCCCCCCCGGACCAAAAAGTTAAATACGGCCCTGCGTTTGACGTTTTCGTTCAGGCCGTCTCGGATGTTCACTAGTTCCTGTCGTTGCCGCTCCCGTTGCGTGGCGCCCCGCTGCCGCGCACTTCGGTGGTCGTCGTGTATTTTCGTGCATTTCCGTAGAAGTGAGCATCCCTCCCCCGGTGCACATGGTGCAGAAACCCGTGTCACCAACATGGCAGCAGCTTGTCGACTCTCTCGATGGCAAATAACTGGCATTTCTAAAGTTATCAAAGCGAAATCAGCTTTGACAGCGACCTACCGTGTAAGTATATGAATAGAACGTCATTATTAATGGACGAATTGGTGTACAGTCAACTCGTACCCAGGTCAACTCGTCGTACCCAAGTCAACTCGTACGGACGTACCTCCTCCGAGTCAACTCGTACCCGAACACTTTAGGGCCTAAATGCGTGCAATGTTCCATTCAACTCGTTGATAAGTAAATGAAGCATCATTCTGCACATCTAGGCCTAGGCCTACATGACCTCAGTGTAAATGTAGGCCCATTTATTGCGACTTTTATGCAAGGTTATCAGCTCAACAATAATCATAATCGTACCAGCAGCCTCTGGCTGCCATCTTGGATTGCGATGAGATGGCCCATACTGCGCACAATCGGTATCAACTTCCGCTGCGCTGGTGATACCATTGCCACCAAATGGCCGCATCACCAACTTTCCGTTTGCCAGGATTTTTGGCATTTGTATTCAGGCACAAACTTACAAAATTTAATTATACCTTTCATACTCTTAAATGTTGCAACAATTACAAAAACATAATGTTACTGTGAAATAAACGATGATAAGATAGTAGTTGTTGATATTTTCATACGCACTATTTTTCTTGCTGCGGAAGGATAGTAAGTAATCCGGCGTTTGGTGGCAGAGATTGTAAGCGCCAGCGTGAAGACAATCGATGCCTGGAGATAGGAGATGGCCCCCAGCCCAGTCAAGGTAGACTATAGATCCATAGCGTCAATTGGGCCAAATGGAAAGAAATAATACTTTTAACATGATTTGTGTGAAACAAAATGTTTTCTTTTTGTTCTTGAGGCCCAATATCATGAACATGTGCGCATACTGTCAAAACGGCATGAATGACGTCATGGACGTCGTCGTGCAGTGGAAGTCACATGGCGCACAGTGTTGTGACGCTGTCACGTCATCCTGCTGGAGGACCATGTGCGGGCTTGAAATTGACGAAATTTTGACAACAATATCATTAATTTCTAGAGTATCAACGTCTTTGATTTTTTATGTCTGTACCAAAATGAGTTCGGACTGCCAGGCGCTTTCATATGAATATCGTTTCTGGAAGAAACTTTTGCACTACGCGGTTTTATGCAGCTGTGAAGTTGAAAATGCGAAACTTTCAAACCTGTTTGGGACTTTCTGCGCACGATATCTCTTAATACTGAATGCGTTTTGCATCAAAATGTGACTGAAGAGAATCTCTGAGCAATCCTCTTTCTTCTGATGTGCAGCTTTGGTAGTATACCGCTTGTCACTATTTGATTCTCGGAGATTGAAAATGTGATGCACGTTACATTTATGTAAACAAGGTTCCAATTGACGCTATGGATCTATAGTACCTGGTCCTACCGATGGTGTCGCTTTTGGATTTGCTGAATGGTAGGACCAGTCGTGGCCGCCACAGGTGTTCGTCCACATATGTGTACATAAAATGTACTGACAATATACANCTTAATACTGAATGTGTTTTGCATCAAAATGTGATTGAAGAGAATCTCTGAGCAATCCTCTTTCTTCTGATGTGCAGCTTTGGTAGTATACCTCTTGTCACTATTTAATTCTCGGAGATTGAAAATGTGATGCACGTTACATTTATGTAAACAAGGTTCCAATTGACGCTATGGATCTATAGGCCTAGCCCTATATAGGCCTAGTCTAGTCATCTCCCATAGGCCCCCCAGTCAGTGAGTGAGTCAGTGGTGGTGCCACTGCCATGCCAGTGCAGTGTCAGTGAGTGAGAAATCGTCACCATCAGCCTTCCCTGCATGTTCTGTACACTCAACCGGTCAACTAGATGGTCCAGTGACTTCACTGAAATTCAACCACAGCACTTCTTACCATTATTTGAGTGTTTTATGTCACATTTACGGCGAGAAAAAAGGGGTAAACATGGTAAAATACATGAAATACCCTCGCTGAGCGTCATTAGAAACATCATCGCTTACAACACTAACAACACTCCCCTCTGCACACAGGCGTTAGGCGCTATGCAACTTAGCAGTTCGATCCGCATAAATTTCCCTCCCGGCACGGCAAGTTCAGTTTCTAAACATCGAGGCTTTCAGCCTTGGCCTAGGCCTACATGTAGTATGAAAAAGACACTGACTTATTTGATTGCACACGATATACACATTTGACCGGTACCCCGGTATATACTACCGAACACTTCATGACTTCGAAATTCCCGCCATGGATTACTTTTGGATAAGTCCTTTCGCCTGTGATGGAACAGCTGATCGACTGACGAATCAGGCGTTTTTAAGGAACAAGGTCAAGGTCAGCCAGCAGACTGCTTTTTCCATGGTTTCTGTTTATCAATTTTATCGAGTATTTTTCGCTGTTTCTCGCTGAATGAAGCTGTAACAGGGCCTGATATCACAATGGATCGCCCAATTAGAAGTTTTAGAAGCCCTTTCCTGCGGCCTTCAGCACAGAGTATGGCTGCAGTGCCTGCAGTAGGTCCAGGAAATAAAGGGTTGAAAGGCATCGTAGCTGGTGAGTGTTTCGTGTACATTCGTGTATGTAAATGTACAGATGTACAGTGTAACTAATTTGTCCTTTTTGTCATTGCAGTTTAGAAAAGGGTCCTCGAGCATGTCGAGTGCCTTGTCGTACATAACATGTCATACACATAGGACATTGAGGGAGGGCCACAGAGCGTCAGCACTTGTATATAAATAATTGTATAGTCCAGCTCATGCTGCAGCAGCAGCATGATATGATGATGATGTCGTCATTGACATTTTTGATTCATGATGATGCATTGTCTGATTGTGAACTTTGTGTTGTGCCATGCCGTGGTTTGGTGGAGAGACCCGGGCGGGGCGGGCCGTCGATTCTGAACAATACAAATGAACACTGACTGGGCCCATGCAGAAGAATAGATATCCGAAAAACAGCACCTCTCTCTGGGATCTCTTCTACATAGGCCTAGCACCTGAGGAAGACGCCGATTTGCGAAATATTCGGAGATGACTTTCTGATTTATTGTAGACTGGGCCCATGCAAGGCTATGGGTTTTTTTCAAGGGAGAACCCCTGAACACCCCTCTTTCTGCTGGATGCACCCTCTTGGGCCTGCTCCCTCCACCTCGACTCTGGCCCGGCATACCATTCCACACTGACATTTTACTCATACATGTGGGCCTAGGCTTATTAGTCCACAGGGTAGCCTAGGGTAGCCTAGGTAGGGTCCAATGGGCTGGAGGCATGAGCCCAAATACATTGTAGCAAAGACTGTGGCATCAATTCCTTGCCTGTAGGGCCTATTCCCTGCACTGCTTGTGCTCCAATTTTCCCAGCCTAGCTAGGCCTACATATTTTAATTTATGAGTTGACCTAGATTTTCTTTTTTTTAAGGTTTTACAGCCATGACAGTTTTTATTGTCATGAGTAATAATTTTATATGCTCAACTAACCCTTTGACATGTGTGACTGTGAAACTGCATTGTACTACTACTAGCTTCAGCCACTTTATAAAACTGCATTATCTTTACCAGTGGTTCATATCTTTGCAAAGATGCCGGTACATCTTATCTGTGACATGATTCTGAGGCTTCTATAGCTATAGGAGTAGGGCTTGAGGTAAATGAGCTCATTCTTCTTGCATGAGAATCTTCCCCTTCTTGATTGATTGCTCAAATAGACTGAATATTGATTTTCTCCTCAATTTAGCTTCCTCTGAGATGCGTGAAGATGGCCTTCCACATGCATTACAGGTTGGAGAAGTTATACATGCATGTCCTGATGTATGTCCCATTTGGCAATGCTTTGGCATTGGTGGTGTGTCATTGAGGTTTTCTTCATGTTCTTCTCACTACAGCCACTTGTCTCAGTGTTGGTTAATTCCATTACCGTGTTGATGTTTAGTGATTGTGTTTGATCCCTGTGGGAATAAGGCTGCTGTCTGTTTTATTGATCCTCGTAGAGTCGTATTGATCACTGTAAGGCTGTGAATGAAGACTGTTGTTAGCAGTTAAGAACATTGATTAATAGTCATGATAGCTGGAGTTGGCTATGAATACTTAATCAGTTTCATGCATATCTTGTAGTTGAAGAGAAGAGCCTCTTGACTGGCTTAGTATCACCAAGTACCCGGTAGTGGCTTCCTGTTGAAGAGGCCTTGGGTTCAATTTCAAGTCTGGTCTAGGTTTGAAGAGGTGTGAGAAGGCCAAACACTGTGAGATTGCTTTGGATTGCCTGGGTTCTCAAATGCAAAATGTATTGTGTACTAAAGGTCTTTGAGTGGCCAGTTATTGTAAAGTCTCAGTTGATTTGACCTTCCAAGATAACATGGCCTTGGACTTTGGAAATGTCTCAATGAGAGAACGTTGTACTATGCCCATTGTCGATTATGACGTGATCAAATTATCATTATCAGAATTTCCACATACAGTGGAACCTCTCTATCAAGGACACCTCTGGAACTGACATACGCTGTCCTTAACTGAGATTACAGAGGTCAAAATGAATAGAAACGGTCAATTTGGGACTGAACTTTGGTGTCCTTAATAGAGAGGTGTCCTCCTGGCAGAGGTGTCCACTAAGGGAGGTTCCACTGTAAAATCAGTAATCACTTGACTTAGATAGTAATAGTACAGTAGCATCAAAAATAGATATCTTTATCTATTTTTGGTAGCATGCATAAGTCAACCAACCTGACATTCCGAGTCTTACCATTGCTGCATTGACCAGCGTGCAGAAACCCTAAAATCAACCACCGTGTGATATCGATCGCATCATGGCAGTTCTCCTGTGTCAGTAATAATTGATGGAGGTCTCAGGGCTGATTCCATTACATTAGTCAGTGTCATCAGCATTTACATAATCTCTATGTTACATGGAGTTACTGTGACACATGTATCATTGCATTCCTTTGAATGCTGTTTGTCATCATGAGGTAATGAGTGGCTCCCTATGGCTGTCCCTCCATGCACAACTTGATGGCAGGTGGAATGGAAGACCAATGTTCAGAAAGAATCTCACCCAAACCCACTAATGCTGAAGGGGTGAATGTCATCCACTCTGAATCCTAACTACTGGCCCCTATCCCACAACCAATGATACCTGGCCTCCTACCCCTGACCCCTAAAGCCTACATGTACATGTACTCTTACATGTAATCCTAACCCTAACCCCGACTCTTACAGGCAGCTGTTACCCTAGATACTGGGGTACCCTGTTCCATAGGATTAGACGGCATTTACACCTTTTACCCCACTAACCATGCTCCGTCATAAATCGCCCACTACCACAAGAAGAATGGGTACTACCCTGACCATGATGGAAATGAGCTAACCCCCCCCCCCCCAAGTAACAACTGGTGTCGATGTGCCACGACACCACTCAGGCATGTCTAAAATACAGTGGCTTCATTCATGACTTTTGCCAAGCAGATGGCGTTGAATGCAAACAATGTATTTGCTTGCCACAGGTTTCATATCAATCATACTTGTATATACACACAACATGTATTGATCCTCACAAGCACAATCTGTGAATGGCATTTGAAAAATGAGATAATGCCAAGTCATGATCAATTTACTAGAAATCAATGCTTTTAAAACTTTATGATGCGAATGAGGGCTGCAACAGAGAAGGTGTTGGCAACTGAACTCTGATTGACAATGACAATTATAAATACATGATGTATCACTACAATATATCATCAAAAATCTATTTTTGATATCATGCAATTAAAAAAAATTTGTGTTTTAAAAAATTCATTTTAAATGTGAAGACTTTAATAAACTTTTTCGTACTAATAGTAAATTAATTCAATGGTCTGTCCTGCTGTGAAAATGAAATGGTCCACATCAACCATTACACTGTCAAGGAACACCCATCAAAATATCATAGTAACGTTTACCGGTTTCAACCATTTCTCTCTCCAGGTGGCATCACCGGTGGTATAGAAGTATGCATCACATTTCCAACAGAATACGTGAAAACACAGCTACAGCTGGACGAGAAATCAGGAGTAACAAAAAAATATACCGGTCCCATTGACTGTGTTAAAAAAACTGTTAAGGGTCATGGAATTTTGGGTTTATATCGTGGCCTCAGTGTTCTGTTGTATGGATCTATACCTAAATCTGCTGTAAGGTAAGGAAACAGTGCAGTATTGGAGTCAGGAGAGAACCTGACCGATGCTGAATGACAGAATGCGATGGTGGTTCAGGTTCACTACCGGCAGTTCAAGTCAAAGTCGTGGAATTGTGAATATTTACTCTGCACATTTTCTCTCCATTTCACATTCGTTTCATGCAAATGCCCCAAAAGATTTTGCTCTGATCATTCCATGCTTTCAGATTTGGAACTTTTGAAGCTCTTAAGAAAAGGAATTTAGATGAAAATGGAAACTTGGCCACCAACAGAAAACTATTGTGTGGACTTGGTAAGTCTATCTTTCTAATATACTGTACTGACTAATGTCACTCCCTGGCCTCCCGCTCAGTATGACAAAACAGCAGCAGCAACATTTGGGAGGCCAAGCCTCTGTGGTGCACGTCCCTGATATGCAGTCTTGCCACTTGACATTCAATTCAGTGCATCGTAATCTACAAACAGTTTGGTCAGAGCTTATTTTGATCCCAAGCTAACTCTCATATACACATGTATTCCCTCTTATAGGTGCTGGTGTGAGTGAAGCAATTTTAGCGGTGACACCTATGGAGACAGTCAAAGTGAAGTTTATTGACGATCAGACATCGAAGAACCCAAAATTTAGAGGATTTTTTCATGGAGTTCGGGAGATTATTAAAGCCCAGGGTAAGGCAAAAACACAAAGCGGTAAAACATATCCGGAGACAGTCTTTCAATGAACGTCAGGCTGTGCAGAAGCCAGGATGGCAAGTTGAGTCAGGCCTACTGTAACGCTAGAGACACAGAGAACTTGTGCTTTGCAAGAGCATTTGAACCCAGCTGAAAATCCTACACACTGATCAGACCTCTGAATTCACTTTTGACAGTTATGATCATTATTACATGTACATCAGAAGGTTTGGTTTTCCTTGCAGGGCACTCTAAAGCCACGTTCTCACTCAAATCAGTTCTGAATCGCATTCCGCAAACCGTCTTGCGGAAAACGATTTAGAATAAATCGATTTGGGAGTTACTATTCACACACAATCTCAAAACGGTTTTGGACCATGCCAAATCGATTCAGCTCGTTCACACTGAAAGCGTTTTGAGGTTCTTGTTGTTGTCGGTAAAGCGAATTCCTGTCCCGCCGCGAAAACCCCGAAGAACCCAACCACGTGTTGACATGCGGTAGCACGGGAAGTACTCACGGCGCGTGTGCAATGAAAACTGACTTGGATAAATCGATTTGGCCACTCACACATACATTTGGAATGCGATACCGCGAAGGCGCTTTAGCCGAATCGACTCGAAAACACATCGGGATGTGTTTTGGATATGACGATTTGAAACCGTTTTGAGTGTGAATAGATAAATCGTTTTCGCTCTGCCAAATCGATTTGGAACCTGTCCAAATCGCTTTAGAAAGCCAGTGTGAACGCAGCTTTAG
>NMRB01001353.1:73919-91750 GCA_002633025.1 Notospermus geniculatus
GGAGTCGGACAGTTCGCTCTGGCTGTGACTGTGGTATCTGGTCCCCAGGACCAGCGTAACATCCCGAGAATGTCAAAGTCACCGCATTATGTGCGGTGACACGAAGGGAGGGAGTGCTAACAACCTCTGATATTCTCACGATGGAGGACAATGCGGGTGATCCACCGACTTTACGACGAGTTTACAATGAGTTTGGATGAGTTTGCGGTTAGTTCACGACGGCAGTCGTCAACGAATCCCAAACTCGTCGTAAACTAATCCGAACTGATCGTAAAGAAATGACGTGACGTTGAAGCTGATCCACCGAACCAAATCAATGATTCATCTCGTCGTAAACTAGTCGCCAACAGAATTCATGTCGTGAACGAGTCGCAAACTCGTCGTATAATAAAACGAATCGTAAACGCTGATCCACCGGCTATGATTTTTCGTCGTAAACTAGTCGAAAACCCGTCATGAACTAAATCGCAAACTGATCGTAAAGTCGGTGGATCACCCGCATAATGAAGACATGACGAATATCTTGACAACCTAGTCACGATCAGGACATTACTGACTTTACTAGGACAATAATATAAAGAATATAAACATAGGTAACATCAGCATATTACTTTTTAAAACAATAATATCATTTCGTGGAAAACACATCTTAAAACTAGATGACACATGCAATCTACATTTGTAATGTATACATAGAGCTGCAGTGTACGGGTCTGTACCGGAGACGGTATATCTATACACTGACGTCATCCAAATGCCTAGTCTGTACATATTTATAATTTGATCATTAATAATTTATTGCTTTGAATAAATAACATCATTTTTATGGTACACAATTCTCTACAAATATACGTATCATGTAGACACACAGTTCATATTTACAGTCATTCCGCCGATTGGATCCACTTACGAATGACATACACTCTCGACACGAAATTACATTCTGTCCACAACGTACTCCAGGGGTGGGGCTGAAGTATATCAATCGGACGACCATTAATGTCTGTCCGGGAAACGGGGGGGGGGGGGGGNGGGGGGGCGTTGAATACGAACATCTCTGGTGATAGGCAGTGTTTCCACTGCACCACTGACCCCCAAGACTAGACTGGTCCTCTGCCCGCACCGCTAATACGGATACGTATTAGCGGAGCGACTCGAGGACGGACCAGTCTCCCCCCAGACGGGGCAATGGGGGACCTCAATCTGCTAAAAGTGCAAATGAAAAACGGATTCCCATTTACAAGGAAGGTAGCCTGCGTAGAGACGCATTCTCCCAGAGCAGGGTTTTTATATTACCTCGCTCCACACGACAGCGAGGTTAGAGGAGGTCGACCAAAGCCCTGCTATGGGAGGATGGCGTAGGCGGGTCTGAGCTGATGTCATTCGTCAGCGAATCATATACAAAGATAACGGAATAATGATATGGTACAATTTATAAGTGAACTTATCCACGAACGCAAGCGGAAACTGTCACGAACATATCACACTCATCCATTCCTGGTCTCCAATTAAAGGTGCTCTATAGTTCAAAGTGTAAACATTACGGTTTGTTTATTTACATGGTTGATTATAATACTTATTTTTCCTCGGACAGGTGGCAGCACCGTGTATACCAAAACATTAATGCTATCTATTTTTATATCTCTCTTGATAAATATTCTTGTAACTGAAATATGTTTATGATCTTACGCTCAAAAACAAAAAAAAAGTTGTGGAAGGCGAGATTTAATTCAATTTTATCTGATTTGTTAGTACCAGAAGTTGACAGTAGGTGGCACACCGTAATGTTTACAATTCGAACTAGAGCACCATTAAAATGTATCAAACCATGAATAAAATCCACCTCAGAGAAAAAAGATACCCGGGTCCCGCCGCTGTGAGTTCACGCTGAAGAAGCATTGCCCGGACAAAATGGTCACAACCAGAATCACAACCTACAGAGTCCGAGTGGTTGCCCAAAATTCTGTTCCGTTCATCATCTTCATCAAATAGAAAATGATATATTCTAATTCTGCACCACACGACTGAGCACCATCTTCAAAATAAATAATTCCAATCAGTAGAGTCATTAAAATTAGACTGTCCTGGCGGCACAGCCACGTCCGATTGCGCGTCCACTCGCGTCTTGTCATGGACCATCGCTCGAGTCTATTGCCTAGTATCAACAGGGGGCCAACTAAATCCTGCGATGACATTACTCTTCTTAGCATCAGCGAGTTCATGTCCACTCAGATATAGGCCTATCTAAATTAGGCCTGCATGATCGCAGTTCACCGACTACGACCATGAATGTCCTCCGAATGTGCGTCTGTTCTGCAGTGTTTAAATGCCACCGGTCGTCGCTTCATGAGTTCGCCCGACATGACTGGCGAATTCCTCCCAGTCTCGCACAATTTGCTTGAAGGCAAACAGTCTGACCTATTGCCCAATCAATGCCGCCACAATGTCTGCTTGAGGTGTGGTCGGAGTTCGGACTGGTCCAACCGAAAAAAATGATGTACATACAGCCTCGTGGGTACGTTGGACGACTCGCACAAAGTTGTAGGAACTCTCCTGCACCAAGATGGCGGAAGGCTGCCGAAACAAGTTCTCGGAAGCGCCACTGTTTGTCCAATTTGTTTACATTTCTGAGACTGCCATATCTGAGACTGCCGTCTCTGAGACTGCCGTCTGCTTGAGACTGGTAAATCTCGTCGTCGCGCGAGATCCACCAAACGAGTCCATTGTGGTGGTGCGTTTGTAATCCTTCGACGCCTTACAGGGGAAAGCCTTCTTGAATTTCCGTCGGAAATTCTGGCTGAATATACTGTACATGATTGGGTTGGCAGCTGAATTTATGTAGGCAAGGGCGTAAACGGAAACACGAAAGTTCCATGTTGCGTGAAAAGGTTCCTGTGAAATCAGTTCGTAGAACACGTGAACCTGCGTTGGCAGGAAGCAGAGAAAGTAAATAACGACACAAGCCACCAGCATTTTGACCACGCCCTTCCGCGCCTTTATGGCGTCGGACGACTTCTCCTTTTCGACTCCATTTTCTGATTTGAACGTCTGTCGCCGGTGGAGTTTCTCCGTCCCCGCGAACAACCGGATGCCGATGACAGTGTAGAGACAAACCTGTATCACCAAAGGAGTGATGTAAAACAAAGCACTTTCGATGAATCTAAAAATTATCTTTTTCATGCGTGATGCGTTTCTGTCACCGGGAAATATTATCATACAGAACTCCGGTGCGCCCGGCACTGGTCTCATGGAGGTGTTGTAAAGTGCCGTAGGTAAACCCATGACGAATGCAAGAGGCCACACACACGCGATGACACACAGAATTCGCTTCCGACTGCAGAAGATATGTGCCTTGATCGGGAAGACGATGGCGATGAATCTGTAAAGACAAAGGGGTATTTTCATGAGAAAATGAGATTGAAATCAGCTGGAGACAAATTAAATGTAACAGGAGCTGTCAGCTGCGCGTATTGCCAAAAGATGGCAGCACAGTTCTCGCGGACCAATACAATAGAAACTTCTCTTGATTGGTGCTCAATTAAGAATGAATGGGTCCGCTATATGCATCGGATTGGGCCGTAGTGACACCTATTGGTCAACTCACTGACAGCTCCTATTCCCACATTACAGGCGACGTGTTTCACTCCTGGAAATAAAAGAAACGTTATCTGGTAGTTATGCCCTCAAACAGTCATGAAATACATAGTTCTATGGGACTATTTGTCGGGTGCATTTCGAAAAGGAACATTAGAGAGTTGGCGTACGTGTATACCACGCCTTCGAAATCTCTAGGGTGCAGGGTTTTGGAGACACGACTAACTTTAGCACCTGTGAGGTACACGCCCAGTCAAAGTTAAAAGTTCTGGGTTTATAGTCTGATATCAACTACGGTAGAGGTTCTCATCCGAATTTACACTGTCCTGAACCTTTCAGTAGAACTCAGATGAGCTGCTCATTCAGCACTACAATCTGAGCATTTCCGACCGGTACCCATTTATACACCTGGGTGGAGAGCGGCCAGTGAGGCAAAGAAACTTGCTCAAAGTCTCACGCCCAGTGGCCCGGGATCCTCTCACAGCTGGTCGGAGACCCGAACCACTACACCACCGGGCTCCTCTCTCGGGGATTTGGGAACTACTTCTACTCAGCCAGGACTCTGGACCTAAAACCGAGTGATCCTTGAGAGTAAACCGGTACTCTAACTTTACATTCACTAACTTCACCATTGAATTGAATATCCAATGAAAATCAAATCGAGTGAAGAGTAATGGTGCATTGTATTGACAGATCATCACCTTCACCGACCATTTGAAGCAGAAGTCGATAATTTAAGGATACCATCACTTCCGCGTTTGCTATCTTTATCATTGCTACGAACTGAAGTCAACTGGAAGTCTCGATTTAGTTTTATACGTTATGCAGGTATACTTGGCCCCTGACTAAGAAAGAATCTTAAAGAGGACGCCTGGAATCCAAGGATGAACTGTGGTTCTTTGATCTTCGTACGGATTTCGATGATTGTTTTCGATTAAAATTGCTCCCACTTGGCATTTCTGACTCATCTGCCACGTGGTAAAAGAACAACATAATTCCAGTTCCTGTGCCCCGCACAATCGCTTTCATTGCTGCTTTAAGAATGCTGACCGAAAAGACAAGCACGTCCATTTCAGTAAGCCATGCAGCCATCTGACAGCATCATGCTCTTGTCCTCCCCTCACAAACAACAAGATAATTGACGAAACCATACTGGGCTATTAGCACGGTAAGATTTTTTAGGCTGTAATTGAGGCTGATAGGAAAATGGTCATTCCGGCGTCACGCACGGTATATGCCTCAAGATCGCGCAAAAATCCTTTGTCGTCAAAGAATACTTCATAAACCGGCGTGTTCCATCGCAGCCGCTTGGAGAAGCTTTGAGAGCGCTCGTGTTAGCAGATAAGACAACCTCGAATGGAGCGTTACGAAGTAGCAGGTTATTTTTGATTCATTCCCGGCCAGAAAGCGATACATACAAATGGTGAAGAACATGGGAAGAAGTCTGTTACTGTTAAGAGGTAACTCAAAACGACAGACAGGTGGGAGCCGCTCGGGAGTTCTAATTCCTTCCGAAATACCGTCTGCTCGACGAGAATCTCGTGCCGCACTCTTGAAGCGGAAAGTTCAGGAATCAGAAAGGAAGGAGGCGCATCTGCTACAAAATTAACAAAGATCATCGCTACAACTGGTCAGATGGCTGTCACAAGGCCGAGTTGCTGAAACTCGATGTGAAAATGCCATTGAGTGATTTGCCGAAGAATATGAACGACGACACCTACGACACCTAACGGGCCTCAAAGCAAGTCCATCAGAACGGCCCCACCCCTTGTGCTTCCGCTGACCGCGGCCGAGAAGATGTAGGCCTACACTCTTAGCCGAAAAGGTTCTTTGGTGCCACACCAGGAGAACCCTCTGATTTAAGAACCCTCGGGTTGTTTAAGAACCCCTAGAGGTTCCAGATAGAACCTTTCCCTCAGAAAAGGGTTCTAACTGGAACCTTTATTGGTTCTTTGGCGACAGAAAGGTTCTATATGGAACCCTTTCGGGTTCTTTACAGAAGGTTCTATATAGAACCTTGGGATTCCTCTGGTGTGGCACAAAGAACCCCTAAAGAACCTTTTGGGCTAAGAGTGTATAGTCCAACAAGAACTAAACCGGCAAATACACATGTATGTACGTATGTACGTACATGTACATCACGAGAACAATCTGAAACAGACCTACTGAGCCTGACGTTATGACGTCAGCCAATCCCGAAAACTCGTGAAATCTCACGGGGTTTAGATTGTCACGGGAAGTGAGATGTACCAAAGTGAGATCTAGCGTCTGGTATTCTAGTGATCTCGACGTGTACGGCATGTTCCTCCCAGCAGAGGCCAATAACCAAAGAATGCTACACTTTCTTTACAACATCAACATTTCATAAAACAAGAATCAAAGGAACAGAAAGTCAGTGTTCAGTCTCAAGTGCTTGGTACTATAACCATGATTACAACAGTTAGGGAGATACGGAAATAACTCCATTTCGAAAACCTGATAACACGTCAGGTGAAATCATTCGTTCGGCTCGGCCACGATGATTTTTAAAGGCGGAGATCCTCAGGTGATCGTTGGAGTGGTAACCCCTTGATGGTTCAGAGGAGACCGATCAGATATTTAATAATGGCTGCCAGGCGGACATCTTGGGTTTTGTTTTCTGGAGTTTAACTGGCAATTGTATATTTATGAATGGAAGAGAGCGTAATAATGAACGTATGCGTTACCGTTACCGACGATCGCTTAAACTCTCTATTCACTGTTGCTACCTCCCTTTATTTTCAATTGCTATTTGCATGAGAACGTAAATATGGCGTTCGAAAATCATAGACGGAATTCCTGGAAGAAGGTGGTCTTTCAACCACTTGTTTACCATAACATGTTACGGACCTCGGGTAGCCGCTCTCTCAACAGCTTTCTTCATGTGAACCAATTAAAGTGCCTTCCAGGAAATGATTAGCCTCTCATAATATTTCTAGTATGATGAATCATTGGCTAAAAAAATTGTTGAAACGAAAGACGGGATGTCTTCGCCATTCGTTGGTTGTCAGCTTGATTGCAAATAAAGATGTTACCCCAATCCATCCTTGACAGCCTGAAGCCTTATTTGATAAAGATAGAAAGGCGCCTGTGCCTCGTTGCATGCATGATGAAAGCGCTTATATTGTAGGCGGAATCACTGTGCCAAAAATGTAATGCTTATAGTGGAAGGAACTAGTGTATGTTGTTCCTCACAGATGGCGCATGCTGCTCTTGACCAAATCTAGTTACCGGGAACCAATCTAGCAGGAAGAGTGAGCACAACAAAAGAAATGCATGCAGGTTTGATGACTTTTCGTTTAAACACCACAGTCGACTGCAAGAACCTGGGGACCAATCAGAACACCTGTTACTCACTAAGGAGTAGAATGATTGGCTGATGGGAAAGGTGATTGTTAGGGTCAGCCTTATATCTTAACGCAGAGGATACACGTCCACGATTTGGCACTCGACAGGCCTCAAACAAGCATTCCAGTTGCACTTGTCATTGCGCGAGCCAAGCTTGGCCGATCGGAGCGACACCCCAGGGCCCGTATGCATAGAGGAAGTTTATTCCACCTTTATGCATTTGGGCCCTGGGGAACAGTCCAGAGTAAACTCCAGGTAGCGTCTGACTTCAAGGCGACTTTCGCCACAATCCTTCGTAGTGTACGTCGTGACTGTCGTTTTAGACGTGCCATAAAACAGACCACTCCGTTTGTGACTTTATCTTAGGACATTCGGCCGACGGAAGTTGACGAATCCATCAGCAGGCTAGAATGAGGAGTGCTTTGTGAAAGGAGTCAAGTGGAAAATCGCGACGAAGCAAGAAAAACGTGATTCTCTACAATTAACGAGAATGGAAAATTTCAAGAGCAATCGAGTGCTGATATAGCAAGCAGTCTCCTACCTAATCGAATATGGAGTTCAAATGGACAAGGGCCAGTGACGCAATGCAAGTAAAGGAACCCTTATTGGGCTAACTAAGTGGGCAAGAATGGTAATTGAATGCTTAATGAACCATCGGTACATCCTCCCTAACGTTTTTTTTCTCCTTCAGTGCCGAGGAAAGCAGAATGACACTGCATAATGATATTTGTGTTTTCTTGGTAGCGACCGGCGAGCCGGGTTCGGCCATGTCAAAACACACCAAACCAGTTTCTTCGTGCAGCGATTAATGAAAACCAAGTAAAATGGTTCAGGATTTGATTTACGCTGACGTTGCGAGTAATTGAAAGCTTGATGTGGATCAATGATATGAGAGTAAACAACATCTTGAACCCGAAATCTGATTAGGATTACTCCGAAATGGGTGAGGTCCGTGTAACTGTTCCTAACCAGAGCAACATGGCGTAAGGCCGACAAAAACTCTGCCAATTTGACGTCATTTGATGAATTCTGGGAAATCTTCCGACCAAATCAAGATGGCCACCAATATGACTGATCCGACTGCTTTTATGACAAACATTTCGAACTTCGCTCCGAGGATATATTTCGTCTGCGTTTTAAATTTAGACCGCATCTCCTGCTGAGCCAGATGCCAGGGCCTTATTATCTCTTACCAGGAAGCTTTAAAAGTGAAAGTCCTTTGACGACTTCCCGAACAGACGGTGAAACCTGCAGGCAAGTTCGTTCAATTACAACAAGGACATGAACGTGTTACCGGGGTCACTTCTGTCGTGACAAATTAGGGAGATGTTTCGTCTGGTCGTGAGGAGGGGAGAAACAATCAGGAGAAAATATGGCGATCAGGAATCCTACAAGAATTGAGAGCATAATGAATGGGAGAAGCATATCGTAGTCGAAGATCAGGATTCCTCCTGGCTGATTTAAAGAAGAGGCTGAAGCCTATTTTGGCCACCTTTTCGCAACAAGTGACCAATGTTTTGCAGAGGAGTCAAAATGGCGTTATCGCCTTACACGTCGGACCGCGTCAGGTTGAGGCGAACTCGACACAAGTCATCACGTACAGAACATCTGTCGCTCCATATAAATCCACTTTATGTCTGATGTTAATACTTCACCGAGGCCATATTGATGGTCAATATGAGATAAAAAGGGTGATACGCCATGAGATGGACAGATACACTTAGTTATTAGACTGATACAACCTCGTAAATCGTCAGAGAAGTAGCCATTCACATCTGGCTTAAGACACGACCAGGGGGACTCCTTTACAAATTGATGAACCTGGCGCCAGTCCGCTGGCACAACTTTCGACCGTGGTGGGGTCCGTGTGAAAAAGGACGGTGAGGGGGCGACGCTCAACCTCACTCAACAAGTGATGTGTTTTGCATGACAGAGAGATTTCGTTTAATTTTACAGTGGGAGGCTCATGAAGCATTGGGATTTAGGGTCAGACGCGGAGGAGTTACAATTTCGGGTGACGAGTGCAGAATTATCGAGTTTTCGCAAAGCCCCCGAAACGCCAACGCGAACACCAATCCCATTGTTCGATGCCACGAAAGAGCACCGAACAAAAGGATAGACGTTCACCTTGGCGTTTCGGGGGTTTTGCGAAAACTCCCTATTCTCTCTAGGCCTCAGTACCCGTATATCAGCACTCCATCGCGTTGTTTTTCACAAGGCCCTTCTTAAATAAATTCTCATGGAATGTCACTCAGGTCTCACCCCGCAGTATTGTATTAGTGCTTATGATCTAAACAAGCTGGGCTGGCGTAAAATCATTTCATTTCTCGTTAGGCTTCATTAGCATTCCTAAAAATTAGATTTTCAACTGTTGATTTATAGTTACAGCATCAAATCGGGCAGCGTGCGATAAAAGCGCGAAATGACGGATTGGAAAGAAACCAGTTCGCTTCATTTGTGGATGGCACCCGAGATGTAAACCGTTTACCAGGATATTTACGACCTGGATGTATCCATTTATTTCGATTGCAAGATCAGCAATCACATTTCGGTGACATAAATCGCAAATGATCGGGATCAGACCGCGTATACTCGAAATACCCAAATCAATTATTGGCAAGTTAAAAACCCGGCATTATTTTGTGAAAAAGAGCTCATATTGTGAGGAAGAAGGATGCATATCTTTATTAGTCTACTCCGTTCTTCAGTGGTCCTCGATATCTTCCCAGTCGATTCTTCAGTATAAAAATCGAGTTGAGGATTTCAACTTGCCCGAGTCAGGCCGGTGTAACGTTTTTTCAGTGAGGCCCGTGTGCCAGTGTAGCAATACAATTGACTGACGGAATAAGCGGCGACTTGACAATGAGCGACACACAGAGAAACAGCGAGTTCGTGTCCCAGTGTGTTCCGAACAATGGGAATCACACAGAAAAACGGCCCCACTGAAAAACGTTACACCTGACTAGGCGCCATGTTATGACGGTCACGTGGGTCTCTCGCGAGAAGTTGCGTTCGTGCCACTTGCCCTGTGATGCGCGTAGGCTATAGACAAGTTTCGCTAGCGGCCATCTTGTCAAAATTAGGTCATCACCATGGGAATTTTCTTCCAGAGTGACAGATGATTGGTTCGCCCATCCCCCAGTGGGGAATCACCATGACGATGACCTACTTTTGGCAAGATGGCTGCTTGCGAAACTCATCTATACGANAAATAACGTCATTTGATTCTGCTTTCATCATTAATCATGCAGAGGAAGAATTCTCCAGCAAACGGACACTTCCTTTGTTTGGATGACAATAAACTGTCTCCATTTCAAGGGCCAGGATTATTGTAATATCATCCTAGGCTAAATATCTCTTGTTTTGCTCGTGATTCAAGCCGTGATTCGCTGAGCGGGCATGGTAAGAAGCGCTATGCCAAAGCCACTCAGATGTGCACAGTTCGGCGGTCAGTGACTTGTTTGGATGTGACAGCATAGCATTTACTTGCTTAATTAATCATCACTGTCAGATAGGAAATTGCTTACGACTACATGCCCGAGGGTTAACGCAAAGACGGCGCAAGACTACGTATTAGTAGATATTTGTTTAATGTGTGACGCGGCATATATCCACCAAATTGAATGGTAACCGAATTAACGGCTGGATGTAATTTAGGTTTTTGAAGATGAAAATGAGAGACCGAAGACCCGGATGCTGTGTCCTCAGCCAATAATGATCTGTCCTCATGACTTTGAATTATGAGATAGACAGCTGGTGTCTGTGCCCGAGGTTCGGAGAGATCTAAGTGGAAGAAAGGTACATCATTTATGAAATGATATACTTGTTAAGATAATGTCTATTTATGGATGAAACATGGAAAACCTGTTCGACTAATTCACATTTTAGCCTGGATTCCCATCTGCCGTGACGTCACATTGCCTTCGTGGCTTCATCGCTCGCTTCCTTTTAAGAACACTTCACTGCGATAATTCGTACCGGAAGCGCTTCCGCTGCGCATTGGTACAAAGCTTGGGGTAAAAATGGCGATCAAAGCCACGCTGTCATGGACATCATTGAAGAGTTGTCTTAGATTTCTCTCACCTACTCGGACAAGCATGTCCTAAATGCACGAAGATACACACTTCTCTGAGCAGATGGCGGCGATGTTCTTGAACCTCAAAGGATCCTGTCTCAGAGAACTGAAAGTAATCACACAATTTTACACTTGACCACAACTCACCCATGCATTGAATAATGTTTACCAATGACCAACACCGACTCCGGCTATTTGAGGCCAATCATTGGCTGGCGGGTGATTGGCCAATCAACGCATGGAATCAGATTCAACTGAAGCAGACGTTTAATGACCATGCATTCGAGTTCAGTTCATTCAGTGCTTACTGTTTCCTGCGTTGTTGACAAGAATGGAAAATGGACTTTGGAAGCAGTTTCGACTAATTTGAACTGTCAAAAGTCAGAACCGACACTTATTTATGGACAATGTCCTTTTGCAGGGGAAGATATTTCTGGACGGTAATAACCAAGAAATTCGCGAAATGAGTCTTTTGATGAACAATCTCAATCACAACTCATTAGGTACACCGACCTCACAAAATATAATCCTCCATTTGTCTTCTTTCTGATCTGAATACTACATGTAGAAGACGAGTAATGGTGAACTATTGTTCTGTTGTAAAAAGAACAATCAAACTGCGGAATTAGTCCTCCTTCTTTCTTACCAACAAACCTCCTTTTAATGTACGCTTTGCTTTTGTAAAGAAAACTCTTGAGCTCTCTTCGTTTCATGTTGGTTGCCAGAAAGTACATGTACAACTTACATAGGTTATCGTATGTTTCTCCGTCTAGTTATGCCGGGATGAATTGAGCATCATCTGCGGTGGAAATATCTTATGAAAGCTACCGGTTCTATGATGGTGAACATATTTCTCTCGGCTATGTTTAGAGGTCGTACCACTATGACCTCTCTCAGAAACCAAGTCCCAGCGTACGACTCAACCAATCAAAGAACTGACTTCGAGTCACCAGAAGTAAACAACGTTCCCACAATGTTACTTGCATAAATGAGTTATTCTGGTTAGTTTAGTCCTTATACCATGCAATCATTCCAATAATCTTGAATCTAAACACAAGGGAAATGATAAAAAACTTACAGACAAGCCGTTGAGGAGCAACAGTCATCTCTGATAGAAGCTTCAAGCCGAGGGGACAATGACCAGTCCTCTGACGAGCATGACTGACGACCTATTTCAACCTCACCCCGGGGCCACCTCCTACTCGTTCCATCATTCCATTCGATTAGTTTTTTCATGATTATTAATCTGCTTTCTCGCCGAGTTTGCGTCGTTGCGTTTCTAGACCCGCTTGTTTTGTCTTTTATGAGGTACTGACGGCAACACAATGAGAGAGAGGTCCTCATACATGTACATGTACGTCATGGTTACGTGGCGGTTGGGGCGAATGACCTTGACCTCTGCCCGTGTCAACGAAGCATCAAAGGTTCAAGGACTTTGTCTTCCTTACGTCATAATCTCGCAGAAGAACACTCTGGTGGCGAGAAATGACTCAGAATAATGTTTTCGTCTCCGATGGCAATCCTGTGATAATAGATGGCGCTGACTACTGATATTATTACAGCGTGTGAAGTTTGGACACTTTTTACTCGAGGTAATTTCTTAAGATCTCTTGAACGAGTTCTTCTTTCCAACTGGGAAAAACTCCCACTGAAGAAATGGCAGATTTGGTATGGGCAAGACACGAAACGGAGAGGAAACAGTCAGAACATGTGAAATCCACTAAAAACATTAAAATTTCATCTTTGGTAATGGAAACAATGACAGGTGCTAGGAAACGGCTTTGAACAAACGCCTCGACTTTATTTCATTCATTCACGATACTTTAGAATCTTTAATTGCGTGTTTAATGATTGTAATACCGCTCGAATCACCACGAGTTAATTTCGTGTCGGTTACTGGGATAATTGAAGTACTTCTTCTTTTTATCAATTTGATTATTGAAGTATCGGGATGGGTGCCTATCTACTTAAAGATGAAACGGGACGTGATTACCTCTGATGCACTTTGAAGAGGCGGGAAGCCACGATCGGCGTGACGTAAAGATATTAATCACGCACCAAAATAGATTTTCGATGAGAATGACACGATTCATATGCGACGAAAAAGAAGTGATTTTGACCTTACGAAGTGGGGGCAAAGTCATGAAAATTTCTCAAGCTTTGAGTCAGATCTCTCCGGCTGTAGATGTTTCGTTACTGGAAGTCCTGGCCAATCTCTTTGCCCAAAATGGCGGATGGCAATGACATTGGATGGTCAGCTTTCCTACAATTTAGACATGGCAGGTCAAACACGAAATGTTCTTTTCCAAGATTGACCAGTCCCCAAAAATATAGGAGTATTCTGTGACCTGCCAAGTAGGCTAGCTACCCTGGAGAAAAAATGTATTTGTCAGCATTGAACTAAGCTGACAGTCATTGGCTTGCAAACAAACGCGGAAATATGACGTGGACTTGTCGGCCAGGAGATACTCGGGTCTTACACTATCACGTTTTATGCTCGACTCAAATGAATGCTAATCAGTTGAGAAATTCATCAGTTTTCACATGATTTCCGCAGTTTTCGTGTATGTCAAAGGCGGAGAATCGCCGATTTGGGTACGAGGACTTTCTTAGTGGAGATTTTCTTTGAGCCAACCCCAACGCCAATTTCATGGTTCGAGTCCACGAAGAGAGCACCGAACAAAATGATAGACGTTGACGTTGGCGTTTCGGGGGCTTTGCGAAAATTCTCTATTGACCACTATGGCTTCACGCCCAATTCTGACGTCATAGATGAAACATGGCCACGATGAACGCCGATTTCTCTAATTTATACATTCGTATAAACCTTCATAACTCGGGCAACAGGTCTACGTATTACACCATTGTACAATGTACGTACAAAAGAAAACCTTCAGAGGTTCAAAATTGAGCAGTCCTGCTTTTTCAAGCGGGAAAACGTAAAGTACTTTTCGCGTGTTATGCTCGTCTCTTCTTTTCTTACCTTAGTTATGAAGTCAAGAAAGAAAAGATGAAGATAAGGGCTGTCAGAATCGACGGAGAAAAATTATGAAGATGTAATTTCCTCTTTGTAATCATCTGGTGGTTAGGTCGACGTCTACGATGGGCTAATCACGAGTAAGAAGATGTGAAGAAGGCATAACGAAGATGTCAGGTGATACTCTTTGAAGTTGGAAACGACCTGAAGACGAGAGGTGCCTGCGTGTCGGACAGTTTGAAGTGACGTTCTTTCTGCATATCGTATTCTTGCGTATCCAGTTTCCGATTAGCGCGAATGAAGGGAGTTTTTCATATTCATATATGAACAATTCTTTTCTTTGTCAGCCAACGTCGTAAACCTACGCCAGCGCCATTTTACTCAGCGCGTGATTAACCAATCGGATTCCAGTGTTATGCAGCTTGCGCGGAACCTCAGCAGCACGGATGCTTCTGCGCACGTTGACATGGATGCTGATTTCTGATTGGTCAATATATGATTACTGGCAATGCGAGTATCGTGAGGATTGGTTGACTCATTAGTACGGCTGCAGAATGGGTAACTTCGTACATTTTGGTGCAGCGGAAAAGATTGATCGAGGTAATGTGTTTTATCAGAATAGTTTCATTGAGATCATCAGATAGTGGAAGTTTGTTCGATCGTTTACAGGTATACTATAAAATTATGCCATTATTTTGTCATGGGCCGATGTTATTTGTCAGAAGTAGGTGATTTATTAAAGAATATAGATTACTTCGTTGATTTTTATTAGTGCACTACTTGATCCGGTTTCCTCAACGATTTTACAACAAACCATTCAACAGGTGCGGCAGCCCACAACCTGCCGAACACAGCTCAAAATAAACGAATCAACAGGTTCTCAGAAATAATCCAAACTCACCTGATTTTATTCATTTACCAAGCAACACTACTTTTATCAGATGAGGAACGATATTGAAGTTTGGTGAATTCAACCAAGTTGTTTAGTTATCTTATCTGTGGGGAAAACTAAGCCACTACATCTATCAGGAAAATCGGAACACGGTAATGCCGAGACGTTCAAGCTGGCTTTCGGCTCTTGACGGAGAATGGTTGAAAAGGCGGTCAATTAACAACCTGCGTAAGGGGGGATACAGGTTACCTGTTCCTTTGAGGCAATTTAGTCGCAACTGTATCTTGTACGTGAGATAAGCAAACAGTTTTCATTGTTGTATGAGCTCATTTATTGAGTTAAGGTTCCACTCATCAGTTCCTTAGCAGCTCTGATAACAGAAACCCTCCAACAGATAAATCATGAATATGGCTTGTATCTAGGCCTATGTCTACAATCTGCCGATGGCTTAGGGCCATACAGAGTGCTAGTACCTGAACCTTAGTTCCACCCTTAAGCGGGTGATCCACTGTCGCGATTTGGGCCTGCGACGGGGTTGCGGTCGCTTGCGATCGCCTTATATGGCAATCGGAAGTCCTTATAAGGTAACCGCAAGGGAACGCAACCGCGTCTCAAGGCAAAATCGCAACAGTGGATCACCCGCTTTACGAACCGAAACCGTAACAAAATACCACACAGAGGGAAAAGAAAGGGCCCGAGTAGCGCGGCATATTTTGAACTTGAAGACGAGGCCAATTCTCTCAGAATTTTCACCCAAGGAAGAACAGTGCTAAGGCAAGGATGGGAGACTCAGAAATAAGAGATCTGAAATACATCAAACAGTGTGACGTACGTACATGTAGCTCGGTACTACATTAGTCTTCTTAGTGATAAAATAACGTATTAATGAACGGATATCCTCTCCTAAATATTGACAGCAAAACCAGTTTTCTATCCCGATACCAAATTCAGAAACATCCTGGCCAGCGTGGTATGTGTAGCATCATCTTCTACCTGTTAAAGCATCGACGTGACTTTGACAACTAACAAAAGCTGTTGTTGAAAAAACAAGGAAAAATTCGATAAGATTCGATTCTTTACTAAGTTAACTTGATGGATATTGAGCGATACACTTGGCTAAAATGGAAACATCTGGCGAAAGAAATATATCCAACAAAATAAGAAGAATGCGAGGATGATTTTCTCAGCAAAAACTGTTTTCGCAATCTGTCAGAACAGGAATACTGGTAACCGGAATCTGATTGTTGCGTCACTTGTCTCCACATGACCTTGTTCACGGTTCCGTTAAAGGAACAAGTAAACCTTGCTGAGGAATGCAAGGATACTTACATGTACTTAGTGAATGTCGTCACAGGCCAACCTACAATCCGAACAGACCCCACACTGATGTTTTTGCACTAAGGCTGGCTGTCCGTTCACGCGATTTTCGAGCGGCAGACGCTCGAAAGCATTGTTTGTTTCCGCCGCATTGGTTGTGGACAAAGGATGCGGCGTCGCACCGCTCGAAATTCGCGTGAATGGATTCTTAACCTAAGGGCGCCTTTCCATTGGCGCTCGAAAGCATTGTTTGCGCGGACCAACGCAACGCTCGAAACCCGCGTGAATGGACAGCCAGCCTAAGGAATTCAGCCCAAACTGAAATCTCGCGAGATCTAGCTGGCGAACCTTGCGCCTTCGTCGATATTTCCCTCAAGCTTGATTACAGTACATTCAAAAGTGCAAACAGTTTTTCTCCAGCAAACGCGGAAACTCTCCAATCTCAAATTCAAATTCGAGATCAAACGACACACGACCGATAATGCAAATCGATCGCACCCGGTCCGGAACAATCAGAGACTCGGTCAAAGTCTCCATCAGACACATCCTACACTGACGTCACCACTGTCACCGATGAGCTTTTTTGTAATTTAGATTCGAAACTTTGTTCCTGCCGCGAATTAAAGGCGCAACGAACGAAAGTGTTCGACACTCGGAAAGTAGGATCACACCTGCTTCCAGTCGTTTAGTTCGAATTAGGCCTATCTGAGAAGTACGATTGACCATGGTCACGATTCAAAGTTGACCATGTGATGGTCAAGATTCTCTGACAGCTGTTCTGGCCTTCGACCTCTCGCCCCTATTTGCCTTTAACAACATCCTCCCTAATCGTGATCTGGTAATACGTAATTTGCGATGCAGGGGTCTGTATTTTGCTCGTTAGGGGAGCTCCGATGGTAATAAATGTGATAGAACACTTCGGACTTCCTGTGGAAACGATGAGACGTGAGGGTTCCGATGATTTGGTGGTAATCACACCGAAAATAGATGAGCAATATGGACATATTATTCATCGCTTCTGGAATATGGATGGAAATCAAGTTGTGTCACATCGTGTAACTACTGAAGCCTGCCGCACACGGGAGCTATCTGCTGAGCAAGAAGTTATTCGAGACCGTTTGCTCAGCAGGTAGCTCGTATTTGCGCGTGTGCGCGTATTTTTCGGTGAGCTATCTGCTGAGCAAACGGTCTCGAATGACTTTTTGCTCAGCAGATAGCTCCAGTGTGCGGCACGCTTAAAACCAAATCTTCTGATTGAATGAAGTTAAGTGATACGGTTTGAGCGTTGATTTCAAGGAGTATGGTACACGCAACAAGGCTACACATGTACAGGACAATTTATACTCTTTCGCGGATGACTTCAAGCGAGAGCAACAGGGATGAAACCAAGACGAAACGCCCACAGCAATCTTCCCACGATGCTGGATTTTAATCACATCATCAGTGTTAGCACCAATTTACGCAGCGAGGATGCGCCTCTCGTGTTTCGCTCAAGTACTGTTCCCCGGGCTATCGAGATGGGAGACTTCATCCTCAACATAAACGCTACTTGATCCCAAACTTAACAAGAAACCACTCAAAATCAATAGAGAATCGACTACAAGGAGTAA
>NMRB01001353.1:105050-137631 GCA_002633025.1 Notospermus geniculatus
TTATTAGCTATCATTACATCAAGATGCTATGATATGATGAGATTGGTCCGCCCTGGGCCAATCAGCGAGCTTCGTCCTGCTATCGAACCAATCATAATTAGGCACGGTAATGACGGAGTGGTCTGATTGCAATGACCGTGTTGTTGATTATGGCGACCTTTGCATTCCGCTACAAGACGGTGTCCCGTCGAAGATCATGATCAACAGATATCTGAATGCAAACCTCATCGGTCTTGGCGACATACTCACAGATAACAGGAGGGAGGTTTCGCAAATCTGACGAAACACGAAGTACGAAATACGGAATTGGACTTCATTTCCATGACGTAATGTATTTCAGGAGATGGTTGGTACCACATATATCGCCTCCTGCAAGAGTGTCTTTTAGCGTACGACGTTAGACCGATAGAGTTACGGTGTATTTTAAACTTTGAAATTTATCTTTCGTTTCCAGTTCGTAGATACGAAGAGGAAATTTGAAAATTCAAGATGCACCATAACTCTTTCTGTCTTACATGATATGCTAAAAGGCGCACTGGCAGCAGGGACATTTGTGGTACCAACCATCTCCAGAAATACATTAGGTCCTGGAGATGAAGTTGAATTTCGTATTTCGTACTTCGTGTTTCGTGAAATTTAGGAAACCCCCTATTATGTCGATGTGGACTAGTAACCAAAGTATTTCAAACGGACCGAGGACTATTGCTGTTTTTTGTTGTTGTTTTTTTATTTTTAGAAAGCATAATGAACGACTGGTTTATTAGTAATCTATTTTTTCATATTCCAGACTAGGCCTCCCGGGCTAGGCCTACTTCTGGAAGACATATCCTGTAAGTATTGCAAAAGAAATGATCGGCATGTGTGAGTGTTTAGAGAAGATTGACCGACGGAAACATGGGGAGATAATGAGAGCAGGATACTTAGCGATTATCAATAGGGCAAGCTAGAGCATCTCATGGAACGAAGAGCAAGGTCTCTATTAGTTCTTGCACTTGACCTTTCTGTGTTTAGATTCCACAGTGTCTGCTGTCTCAGTAGGCCTAAAGTATGTTATACTCAAGAACAGGGGCTTCTTTCATAAAGTGACCCAATGGAAAATGCATTGGGTTGATGGTACCATTATTAAAGTCGCCCTGGTAAATATGGAAATCATCATCATCAACAACGTTCGTAAATAGCGATTCTGACTGATTCACTGAGTTCGTTTGCACGCACTCGGTTCTTATCACGTGATCACAGAACGATGACGTCATACATGCCGTAGCGAATGATAAATGCGAACGCCCCCGATCTGACTTCGTCAGTCGTAACCTTCGATGATAAACAACCAAATAACTAGAGGTCTGTATGTTACACCTTTTGAAACAGGCCAAGATGCGATATCCATCATTATTGGCATAAACGTTAACGATTCTTAGTAAACTATCGTATACATAATCCAACTATACCATCAGGTTCCAGATGGACGCCATTATAATCTATGAATGGATCTTTCATAAGCTGATATAAACACGACAGGTTCTTAGGGTTGAGTGAGTGATGCTTTGAATGTTCAGGTTGAAAGGAAACTGTAAAATATGAAGTTATAAACTTCATGTTACGTTCGTGATGGAGGTACAAAAGGTGCGAAGTATCCAGGGATTGTAGGCCGAATGTAATAACTCTTCTCACTTTTGTTGTTGACAAATTAATTGTAAGGCTCAAAAGCAAAAGCATTATTGGCCTTCGTAACATCAGTCTCCACACATACTGAAGCAACCAGCAACCAGGCACTGTAGGAGTGCCATTTCTATCCCTCGTTCAAAGGCGTGTCCAACCCATCGGTACATGTTACGTGAACAATAGCCGATGAAAAACGCTTTGATTGGTTGAAAAACATTTTATTGTTCTTTCGTTGAATGAGAGTGAGTGGAATCGACCAATCAGCGCCGTTAAAATCCATAACTCTTTTAGTCCTGCCACCTGTTGGTTATTACCTTTACCTCAGTCTATGGCAAGGCTGATCCAAATCGGCCTCGCAGATCTAGGGTAGCCTACCTTATTTCGTTACAGGTGACATGAGGAAGAAGAAAAGCCTGTTGTTGCACGGTCTTCGATCTTCACCGTCGGAACACTGATAGATCTTTTGCCCGTGGTGTGCACGGTTGATACAGAGGCAAGTATATATTCCTTGCTTCGCCCAAGTTGTTTCGAGAAGAATTGTATCGGAATGATTGATGAATATACGTGGGTTTGCCTGATGCATCCCCTGCCTTAGATGTTGAAGGCCTACAACAAAAGGTTGTACTTGAAGTTAATAGAAGAGGGTGTTTCTTTTGACTTCATCGCTTATGAAGTTTATTTTTCAGGAAATATGAAGAGGCAAACCTGCCCACCACATTAATAGCTCGGTATCTCTTTCATGTCTGCGAAACAGGTGGATTGGCGAACAGGTGAAAATGAAAACTCGTTCAACTCAAATATGCCTCAGTTGTACGGTGAAACGTACATTACTGCATTACCAATTTCATTCAACCTAGCTTGGAATAACCCCCTCTTTATTTGTTTGTAGTCTACGTGGAGTTACTTGTGTTGCTGAACACTGGATCAGCAGATATCACGGATTATGACGACATGTTGCTAATATCATAAATAACCCGCATTACAGGTTGTTTGGGGAAGATTACTGATATACGGTACTTAAGACGTACTCCTTGCGTCACTTGCATTCCGGTATGCACTCTATCAGAAAAAAACAGCTCGCTGAATTTACTTTGCGTTTTTTCTGTTTGTGATTGAATCAACTGATGTTCAAAATGACGGTTGTAATTCAGAGTTTTTGCTCTGTAGCTCCGCGATGTCTGAATCCAAGAGGCAGACGTCATGATTTTAATCTCCTCTAATTGGGTGGAGTTTCGGCGCGGCCTTGAGTCTGACCATGATCAACGACATGCCAGAGGGGTAATTGCTCTTTCTCCCTCTTGACTGGTCGCTATTCCGCCATGATTTGTCGAACCAACAGTATTGCGGTCAAGTTCGCCGAGGAGACCCCATAGGTCACCAGCAAGTAGCGACAATAGCTGGAATGGACAGAGGCTTGTCCAATGCATATTGCACTAGGATCATGATATATAGGAAGTCAACTTCCAAAATTTCGCAAATTTTCGACCCCAAGCGGGGTCTTCCTCAGGTACTTTTCAGTATGGACTCCAGAAAAGACTGAGCTGAATCCCAAATGTAGATCTAAAGTATCCTAAAGTATTTGTACAGGATACTTTAGATCTACATTTGGGATTCAGCTCAGTCTTTTCTGGAGTTCCATACTGAAAAGTGCCTGAGGAAGACCACGGTTGGGGTCGAAAATTTGCGAAATTTTGGAAGTTGACTTCCTATATATCATCATTTTGTGTGTCGACTTTTGTGCTCTCTCTTTCTTTGCACTAGGATCATGCGCCTCGATTTTAATGAAGCGGTCTTAGATGTGTGATTCTGGAGTATTGATTCACCACACAGTGCTCATCGTCCTTCAAGAGTCGCAATTATTTTCAAATCTGTTTTGCAACAAGAAGTCGCAGGATTGTCAAGCACTGTATCGCGTGACCACGAGGGAGGGGCAGGTGGTGTCGGGAAGACATAAAATATACTCCTGTCGTGATGGATTAAGCCAGGGGTGTCACCACTTTTAACCGCTGCGGTACCACCTACCATCTCATTAATCACTGTGCCGCGCTATGCTTAGCTGAAGGAGCCCTGCTCGGCAAGAAACGGTATGTGATAAAGCTTGGAAACACCTTGGAAACAGTCAGAAAACCTTGGAAACACTTGCAAAACTGCTAAAAACACTATGATAAATCAGTAAAAATTAAAGCTGGTTACACTGTTATGTTACCAGTTTACTGATGCATCCCTAAATTATAAAAATTGAAAATGGCACCGACATTGAATCCAGAGCGGACTCGCATGCCATCTTCGATATTCGCTATTTAGGGATGCATTTGAACTGGGAATTTACCAACATGACAAACGATTAATTAATTTTTATTGATTTATGTTAGTGTTTTTAGCAGTTTCGCCAGTGTTTCCAAGGTTTTCTGACGGTTTCCAAGGTTTCACTGTTTCCAAGCTTTATCAGATACCCCTACCGCAAGAAACAATGTAAAAGAAGCTACAATTGTAAAAAGAAAAAGATCGGCTTTCGGAAAACCAGGCGGTTACTTTTGTTTCAGGCTCTATTTGCTTATTTATGGGAAACCCACACTTCATAGAAATCTTTATGCGATATCAATGCACGTAAAATGTTTCGCCAGCAATTCCCTCGCGTTCAGCTTCTATGGCCAGTGGAGATACTCATAAAACACAGCTTCATCACATTATTATGGTTATTACAGCAGGTTAAGACGTAAAGAGGCGATTGAAGAAATCAGGGCAGCAATAGTTCTGTGTTCAAGTGTGCTGCCTTAAGCCCTTATAGGCGCAAAGAAATGCAATTACCTGTTGTTTTCACGATAAAAGGCTCACTGCCCATGCCACTTTGACCAATAAAAGATGAGTTATCACGCACATGTCTTGTTGAAGGAGGCAACAGATCAGTGCACTGAATTTATGAGCGATCAAGAAAATGGTCGCTTGACGGAAAAAACACGAAGAAGATTTTGGCTGCAGATAGCCAACGTAGTTGGCCTACTCCATCGTGTCTAATACCGTAGCCTAGGCCAACGGCATCAGACAGCACGAAAATGACGGAACGAACGCCTTCCCGGCTTTGTGTCGAACGATTTTTCAAAACTGGCGTCTGAATGCCTCAGAAGAAGCACATCTTTTACCTAATCAACAGAAGACTAGATGGTCACGTGGGATGGCATTTGAGCAGTGGTGTGTAGTCTCGCGCTCGCGCCGCCAGCAGTTTTGTTCCGCAGTGCGATTCATAGATTCGCAACCAGCGGCTGGGTGACCGAGACTAAAGCGGGTGATCCACTGTCGCGATTTTGGCTTGAGACGCGGTTGCGTTCCCTTGCGGTTACCATACTAGTATAAGGACTTCCGATTGCCATATAAGGCGATCGCAAGGCACCGCAACACTGTCTCGAGCCCAAATCGCGCAACTACATTCAACGATCTTGCTCCCGTCTCAGGTGCCTCCTCCCTTCTCAGGTGACTCCCTTCTCAGGTGATACCTGAGCATGCGCATAGNCCTATCAACCCCCCCCCCCAAATAAGTACAGATGAATTGTGACACTCAAAACTAATAGCCGTTTTCGTGACGAGGTCAATTTTCATATATAGAGGACGATATTTTCCTTATTAGCTATCATTACATCAAGATGTCATGATATGATGAGATTGGTCCGCCCTGGGCCAATCAGCGAGCTTCGTCCTGCTATCGAACCAATCATAATTAGGCACGGTAATGACGGAGTGGTATGATTGCAATGACCGTGTCGTTGATTATGGCGACCTTTGCATTCCGCTACAAGACGGTGTCGCGTCGAAGATCACGATCAACAGATATCTGGATGAAAGTTGGCGACATACTCACAGATATGAATACTGAGTTTTCGCAAATCTGACGAAATACGAAGTACGAAATACGAAATTCAACTTCATTTCCAGGACGTAACCGAAAGGGTTACGTTGTATATTAAACTTTGAAATTTATCTTTCGTTATCAGTTCGTAGATACGAAGTGGAAATTTGAAAATTCAAGACCATAACTCTTTCTGTCTCACATTACATTCTAAAAGACGCACTGGCAGCAGGGACATTTGTGGTAGCATCCATCCAGAAATACATCAGGTCCTGGAGATGAAGTTGAATTTCATATTTCGTACTTCGTTTTTCGTGAAATTTAGGAACCCCCTATTATGTCGATGTGGACGAGTAACCAAAGTATTTCAAACGCACCGAGGACTATTGCTGTTTTTTGTTGTTGTTTTTTTTATTTTTAGAAAGCATAATGAACGACTGGTTTATTAGTAATCTATTTTTTCATATTCCAGACTAGGCCTCCCGGGCTAGGCCTACTATTCTGGAAGACATATCCTGTAAGTATTGCAAAAGAAATGATCGGCATGTGTGAGTGTTTAGAGAAGATTGACCGACGGAAACATGGGGAGATAATGAGAGCAGGATACTTAGCGATTATCAATAGGGCAAGCTAGAGCATCTCATGGAACGAAGAGCAAGGTCTCTATTAGTTCTTGCACTTGACCTTTCTGTGTTTAGATTCCACAGTGTCTGCTCTCTCAGTAGGTCTAAAGTATGTTATACTCAAGAACAGGGGCTTGTTTCATAAAGTGACCCAATGGAAAATGCATTGATTTAATGGTACCATTATTAAAGTCACTTTATGAAACAGGCCCCTGGTAAATATGGAAATCATCATCATCAACAATGTTCGTAAATAGCGATTCTGACTGATTCACTGAGTTCCAGTTTGCACGCACTCGGCTCTTATCACGTGATCACAGAACGATGACGTCATACATGCCGTAGCGAATGATAAATGCGAACGCCCCCGATCTGACTTCGTCAGCCGTAACCTTCGATGATAAACAACCAAATAACTAGAGGTCTGTATGTTACACCTTTTGAAACAGGCCAAGATGCGATATCCATCATTATTGGTATAAACGTTAACGATTCTTAGTAAACTATCGTATACATAATCCAACTATACCATGCCTATGAACAGGTTCCAGATGGACGCCATTATAATCTATGAAATGAATGGATCTTTCATAAGCTGATATAAACACGACAGGTTCTTAGGGTTGAGTGAGTGATGCTTTGAATGTTCAGCTTGAAAGGGAAACTGTAAAATATGAAGTTATAAACTTCATGTTACCTTCGTGATGGAGGTACAAAAGGTGCGAAGTATCCAGGGGTGGTAGGCCGAATGTAATCACTCTTCTCAGTTTTGTTGTTGACAAATTAATTGTAAGGCTCAAAAGCAAAAGCATTTTATTGGCCTTCGTAACATCAGTCTCCACACATACTGACGCAATCAGCAACCAGGCACTGTAGGAGTGCCATTTCTATGCCTCGTTCAAAGGCGTGTCCAACCCATCGGTACATATTACGTATCGTGATCGTCTGAACAATAGCCGATGAAAAACGCTTTGATTGGTTGAAAAACGTTTTATTGTTCTTTCGTTGAATGAGAGTGAGTGGAATCGACCAATCAGCGCCGTTAAAATCCATAACTCTTTTAGTCCTGCCACCTGTTGGTTATTACATTTACCTCAGTCTATGGCAAGGCTGATCCAAATTGGCCTCGCAGATCTAGGGTAGCCTACCTCATTTCGTTACAGGTGACATGAGGAAGAACAAAAGCCTGTTGTCGCACGGTCTTCGATCTTCACCGTCGGAACACTAATAGATCTTTTCCCCTTGCTGTGCACGGCGCGGTTGAAACAGAGGCAAGTATATATTCCTTGCTTCGCCCAAGTTGTTTCGAGAAGAATTGTATCGGAATGATTGATGAATATACGTGGGTTTGCCTGATGCATCCCCTGCCTTAGATGTAGAAGGCCTAAAACAAAAGGTTGTACTTGAAGATAGAAGAGGGTGTTTCTTTTGACTTCATCGCTTATGAAGTTTATTTTTCAGGAAATATGAAGAGGCAAACCTGCCCACCACATTAATAGCTCGGTATCTCTTTCATGTCTGCAAAACAGGTGGATTGGTGAACAGGTGAAAATGAAAACTCGTTCAACTCAAATATGCCTCAGTTATGTACGGTGAAACGTACATTACTGCATTGCTAGTTTCATTCAACCTAGCTTGGAATAAATCCCTCTTTATTTGTTTGTAGTCTACGTGGAGTTACTTGTGTTGCTGAACACTGGATCAGCAGGTATCACGGATTATGACGACATGTTGCTAATATCATAAATAACCCGCATTACAGGTTGTTTGGGGAAGATTACTGATATACGGTACTTAAGACGTACTCCTTGCGTCACTTGCATTCCGGTATGCACTCTATCAGAAAAAAACAGCTCGAGCTGAATTTACTTTGCGTTTTTTCTGTTTGTGATTGAATCAACTGATGTTCAAAATGACGGTTGTAATTCAGAGTTTTTGCTCTGTAGCTCCACGATGTCTGAATCCAAGAGGCAGACGTCATGATTTTAATCTCCTCTAATTGGGTGGAGTTCCGGTGCGGCCTTGAGTCTGACCATGATCAACGACATGCCGGAGGGGTAATTGCTCTTTCTCCCTCTTGACTGGTCGCTATTCGGCCATGATTTGTCGAACCAACAGTATTGCGGTCAAGTTCGCCGAGGAGACCCCATAGGTCACCAGCAAGTAGCGACAATATAGCTGGAATGGACAGAGGCTTGTCCAATGCATATTGCACTATATTGCACTATATATGATCATGATATATAGGAAGTCAACTTCCAAAATTTCGCACATTTTCGACCCCAACCGGGGTCTTCCTCAGGCACTTTTCAGTATGGAACTCCAGAAAAGACTGAGCTGAATCCGTAGATCTAAAGTATCCTAAAGTATTTGTACAGGATACTTTAGATCTACATTTGGGATTCAGCTCAGTCTTTTCTGGAGTTCCATGCGGAAAAGTGCCTGAGGAAGACCCCGGTTGGCGTCGAAAATTTGCGAAATTTTGGAAGTTGACTTCCTATATATCATCATTTTGTGTGTCGAGTTTTGTGCTCTCTCTTTCTTTGCACTAGGATCACGCGCCTCGACGCAAGGGCCCAACGCGCCGCGTAGCGGCCAACAGCGAAGCTAGCCAAAGACTTGTCACGGGTCAATCAATAGAACTGGACAACATTTATTGAGCAGCCACCGTCATGACGTGGCCGGCTGGCGCATCGGTAGAGCGTCCGGCTCTGAATCCGGGGCGCCGGGTTCGAGCCTTGGATGGGGATTTTTCATTTTTTTCACTTGTCAGTTTCTCTGTTTATTTTTTTTGCTGAAAACGTTTTTCGCAAGGATGAATATCTCCCCAGCCCTTCCATTTCCCTACAAATCTGCATTTGCTAATAAATACTTATAACCACAGATACCTGTCAGCTGCCCTGCATTCAGAGAGACTTTTCACTAAAGTCTCTCTGAATGCAGGGCAGCTGACTACCATCCACATTCCCCTCCCAGTCACCAAAAATATCAACACCACAACTAACGTTCAAGACTACTGGATTTTACTGAAGCGGTCTTAGATGTGTGATTCTGGAGTATTGATTCACTGCCATCACACAGCGCTCATCGTCCTTCAAGAGTCCCAATTATTTTCAAATCTGTTTTGCAACAAGAAGTCGCAGGATTGTCAAGCACTGTATCGCGTGACCATGAGGGAGGGGCAGGTGGTGTCGGGAAGACATAAAATATACTCCTGTCTTGATGGATTAAGCCATGGCGTTCTTTCTGGGATGTCACCACTTCTATAACCGCTGCGGTACCACCTACCATCTCAATCACTACTGGATGCTTGAGCTAAAGGAGCCCTGCTCGGCAAGAAACGGTATGTGATAAAGCTTGGAAACAGTGAAACCTTGGAAACAGTCAGAAAACCTTGGAAACACTTGCAAAACTGCTAAAAACACTATGATAAATCAGTAAAAATTAAAGATGGTTACACTGTTATGTTACCAGTTTACTGATGCATCCCTAAATTACAAAAATCGAAAATGGCACCGACATTGAATCCAGAGCGGAGTCACGTGCCATCTTCGATGTTCGTTATTAGGGACGCATTTGAACTGGTAATTTACAAACATAACATACGGTTAATTAGCTTTAATTTTTATTGATTTATGTAAGTGTTTTTTGCAGTTTCGCCAGTGTTTCCAAGGTTTCACTGTCTCCAAGGTTTCACTGTTTCCAAGGGTTATCAGACACCCCTACCGCAAGAAACAATGCGGGAGTGTAAAAGAAGCTACAATTGCAAAAAGAAAAAGATCGACTTTCGGAAAACCAGGCGGTTACTTCAGGCTCTATTTGCTTATTTATGGGAAACCCACACTTCATAGAAATGTTTATGCGATATCAATGCACGTAAAATGCTTCGCCAGCAATTCCCTCGCGTTCAGCTTTCTATGGCCAGTGGTGATACTCATAAAACACAGCTTCATCACATTATCATGGTTATTACAGCAGGTTAAGACGTAAAGAGCCGATTGAAGAAATCAGGGCAGCAATAGTTCTGTGTTCAAGTGTGCTGCCTTAAGCCCTTATAGGCGCAAAGAAATGCAATTACCTGTTGTTTTCACGATAAAAGGCTCACTGCCCATGCCACTTTGACCAATAAAAGATGAGTTATCACGCACATGTCTTGTTGAAGGAGGCAACAGATCACTGCACTGAATTTACGAGCGGTCGAGAAAATGGTCTCTTGACGGGAAAAACACGAAGAAGATTTTGGCAGCAGATAGCCATCGTAGTAGCTGGCGTACTCCATCGTGTCTAATAAGCCAACCCCGGAAGCCAACGGCCTATATCAGAGAGCACCAAAATGACGGAACGAACGCCTTCCCGGCTTGGTGTCGAACGGTTTTTCAAAACCGGCGTCTGAATGCCTCAGGAGAAGCACATCTTTTAAATTTGGAAATCAAGTGTCATGGCCTGCGGCCTGATCAACAGAAGACTTGACTCAGGGGACAACTCTAGCGTCCAATGGAAATACCTAGTAAGTCACATTTTTGGAAAAAATGCTACTTAAAGTCGATTAAGAATGGAAATACATAGAAGAGGCGACATGCGGTGAAGTGTCCACTTAGGACGATTTCTGTCCACTGTTATGACAACAGGCGCCTTTATCATGTTTATGATGGCATCCGGCTGATGATATCAAAGAGTTTTTTAAAACACATCACAACTGCCGATGATGACCGTGGCCCTCCAGAGAGATATTTACATTTTCTTGAATGGAAAGATCACATGACTTCCGACGTTAACGCCAAGTCTATTAATCTGCCTGAGTTATTGAAGCTAATGTGTAAAAAAACAGGAAACACATTGGAGACACCAACGAATTGCAGGCACCCACTGATTTGATAGAGTTCGATCTCCAATCTGTAAGTCTCCCAAGGTCTGGATATTCCGAGGAAGTTAGCAGGAAATGAATGGCACCGCTCAGTCGCCGAAGGATTCCATGACTTTCACCGTCCTCGGTGTCACGCGGGCAGAGTTCAAATTCTTCGCCACTGCATCCACCGACCCTCTTCCTTCGATGATGCTGATTCTCTTCAATGTCATTTACTCCAACTATCACTTACAATGGTTCTAAAAATGTCAAGCCAAGTTTTACTTGGAAAGGTGATCGCACGTCATGCACCGACATCGATTATCCCGACTGGTACAGGATTCATTCAGCATCGCTGGAAGCTCCGTGAAGTGTTTCGTATCCAATCGATCCGATCGGTGTCAGAGGAGGACATTTTTACCGAAGAACACAATGTGGCAGGCATCTTACCATTAGTAACTTAATCATGGTATAAGAGAAGTGTCTTCAGTCTTTATACTTTTATGCCCGACTCGTCCTGGCATCAATACGAGTAATAAAAGGGTGAAATCATTGACAGATGAGCCAGTGGTTCATATTACGTGTAGAATGATGCGTATTTTTGTCATTGATATGAATGTTTTACTCCTCGGATATGTCGTATGCGTGTACCAATGTTTTGTGACCGTTGTTTCGTGAGAAGTAAAGAAGACATGTGCATCGTTTTGCAATCAAAATGATTGGTTTTTCTGCAGTATTTTGTTCAGATTTAGCAGCATTCCTGTCCCATTGTGTGTTTTGTTGGCATTTAAATTTCGTGGTTCGGGCAGCTGACGGTTTTTTTCAGCAAATAACGCGGTTATCTTGGCATCGGCGTAACGATTGCCTGGACCGCGTTGCTTTGTTGTTACAAGTTTGAAACATTACTTTTCGTGTCGTCAGCTGCAAAAAGGACCACGTCTACCAATCTTCAGCATATGTCTTTGCCTTTTTGTATACAACTGTACAATGTTTGTTGCTTTTCGTTATCAGCAGGCCCACATTTGTTTTCGTCAGCACCAGGCATTTTTTTCTTTTTGAGAGTACTAAGAAGTTCATTTTCTCGACGTTTGTAATGTACAGCTTCCTGTGCAAAGTTCCTTTCGTTTACAGGAAGAACGGCACAACCCATAAAATCTACGTTCGTGGCCCCGTGTCTGCCCTCAAAGCAGCAGACTATGTTAATCTGCCGGAGGTACATATCGACACCCAGAAAAAAGGATGTTTGATGTACGTGAACTGATAGAGAACATTTCTGAGGTAAGTTATGGCCGTTACTTGTGCACTAACCGTGAGTTCGTTATTGTACTGCCTGCCTACTGTATAATCCACGCGATATTTATCAACACCGTAAACCACATCATGACCGTATAGGTTTATCATGTAATGTAGAAAATAAATAGTTAACGAAGACGGTAATGAAAAGACTACAAAATGTATATGTTATGGCAACGAGTTGATTTTAGTGTACACCACAATTCGGCTCATTTTAGTGTGTGGTACCCTTTTTCCTGTAATTTACGTAGTAATACATTTTTTCTGTTCAAGGAATCGGCGTGATGCCTATGCTAAATCTTACTACCAGACGGAGAACAAGCCCACAAAACCCAATCAGATCTGATTATTACATGATGGGTAATAGGCCTACCCCTTTCTGGAAAACCTGGCTTTGGGCTTATTCATGTTTGGTACCGGTGTATCCAAGTTCTTTCATCATTATGAAGGCCGACCTTATTCAGGACAGGTTCTATCAAGAAAGTTTTAGATTCTTCGACGACTGTAGTCCAGCTAACGTTTCTGATTGAATGTACATGTAGGCCTACAGCCAGAAAAGTCTAACGCGTGGATTAGCATACCATAATTTAAGCGTCGCTCCAAAAACCTTTCGGCGGGATAAGGTTTCTTTTAGCGAACGCATGAAGTTCGTCTTTTCCTTGCCACCATTCACTGACAAGAAAGTTTCATCTGTAACAGCTATACGGTAACCAATAAGAGACTAAACCCCATTCTTTAAGAACAGACATTAGAAACAGGGGAAAAACCGAAGGTGTTGACGATAGTATCGCATCGTCTTGCCGACCTCCGAGGTTTTACTTTGTGATCAAACCCATCGTTTCCGCCGATCAATTTATTGACGTACATTCCTTTATAAACACGATCCCCCATCGGAATTCACAACTCTATCACGAAATGTACACAAAGCTGCACCTCTGGTAGAAAACCATCCCCTTTTCAAGTATACAGTTTGCATTCGCGTAATTCATTCAAAGATGTCTGAACAGACTAAACATCTTGTTCCCACCTCTGGCTCAACTTGTATCAATATGCACTCCTGTTGTTAGCACGGTAGTGCCATCCTTTCATCTCAGGAAGATTCATTTGTGTCTCGCTGTAAGTGTTACTTTAGTGTGAAAGTGGCCCCTGGGTGAGTGTCCGCTAAAAAGCCAGTGCTGAGCATTATCATGATTATGGTTGGAGAATGACTTCTCCCTATACTTATGAAATCTGTCACAAGGGGGCGCAGCGGCCTAATCCCGGGGACGACAGTAGGGTACCGAGATCATGGCTTCACTAGCGGCCTATTCGACATAAACCGTTGCACCAGGCCCAATATCGCCAATTCGTCCATGATTCAGCACGAATTTAAGTAACGGCGTACCGTTAGCGATTAATGGTCCACCAGTAAGTAAGAAAGAGGCTATAGGCCTACTCATCTTGTCCAAACAAGATTTTAACTTTCAACAGTAGAAATAAAGAAAAAGCCTGAAACTCTGCTGCAGGCACTTTTCTGTAAATTTAGTAAGGATATTTCTAACAGTGTAATACCCCTCTAGAAAGCTTGGCATTGGGCTTACTAGTATTCATATGTTTGGTATGACACCTGTACCTTTATCCAGGTCCTTTGATGATGATTATGAAGGCCTACCTTAATCAGGACAGGTTGTATCAAGAAAGATTTAGATTCTTCGACTGCAGTCGAGCCAACGTTTCTGATTGAATGTAGGCCTACAGCCAGAAAAGTCTAACCCGTGGAATAGCCTACCATAATTTAAGGGCCCTCTCCAAAAACAGTTCGGTGGGTTATAAAGCGAACGCGTGAAGTTCGTCTTTTCCTTGCCACCATTCACTGACAAGAAAGTTTCATCTGTAACAGCTATACGGTAACCAATAAGAGACTAAACCCCATTCTTTAAGAACAGACATTAGAAACAGGGGAAAAACCAAGGAAGGTGTTGACGATAGTATCGCATCGTCTTGCCGACCTCCGAGGTTTTACTTTGTGATCAAACCCATCGTTTCCGCCGATCAATTTATTGACGTACATTCCTTTATAAACACGATCCCCCATCGGAATTCACAACTCTATCACGAAATGTACACAAAGCTGCACCTCTGGTAGAAAACCAGCGCCTTTTCAAGTATACAGTTTGCATTCGCGTAATTCATTCAAAGATGTCTGAACAGACTAAACATCTTGTTCCCACCTCTGGCTCAACTTGTATCAATATCCACTCCTGTTGTTAGCACGGTAGTGCCATCCTTTCATCTCAGGAAGATTCATTTGTGTTTCGCTCTAAGTGTTACTTTAGTGTGAAAGGTATGGTGGCCCCTGGGCAAGTGTCCGCTAAAAAGCCAGTGAGCATTATCATGATTATGGTTGGGAAATGACTTCTCCCTATACATGTACTTATGAAATCTGTCACAAGGGGGCGCAGCGGCCTAATCCCGGGGACGACAGTAGGGTACCGAGATCATGGCTTCACTAGCGGCCTATTCGACATAAACCGTTGCACCAGGCCCAATATCGCCAATTCGTCTATGATTCAGCACGAATTTAAGTAACGGCGTACCGTTAGCGATTAATGGTCCACCAGTAAGTAAGAAAGAGGCTAGGCCTACTCATCTTGTCCAAACAAGGCCATCGACTGGTGAGAATCAGATGGGCCTACTGAAAGGAGAAGCATGGTGAAGGCATTATTTTCCAAGCCGGCCCCCTCCAAACCCCTACTCATCCTTGGCGTAGTATGAGCAGTTGTTGCCGATACCTAGTCTGAGAGCTCAGTTTGATGGAGCTAGGGAGTGTCTTCTAGAATCCTAGGCTCCAAAAAAAATCGACTAGACATCAATTGGTGGTCCCGACGATAAATCGGTTCCGTAGCCATATAACTGTTTGAACTTTCATCATATTTCCACACACCGTTATTCCTACTGGAACTTTCAGGTGTTACTTTCAGTTTTCGCTGAATAACTACTGAGCCCTAAAGATGATGTCAATTTAACACTCGATAGGTCAGGATGATCGGATGATAGGTGATGGTAAATTGAAGAGAACCATGCTTAAGACTGAAGTCGATAAAAATGGTAACTGGCAATAAAAGTAATTAGTGGAAATCACAAAAAACATCTTGGATTTCTACAGATCGCAGTAACGATCATCCCTTCCGCTATGTATGCTGGGTATTTCTGATAGTTAGCCACAGTGTGGTTCCTTTATCGAAAAACGTATGAAAATAATGGGTGTAATCATGAAGATAACTAGGAATGATCATGCTGTTCGATGAGCCTGGCTCCGCGTGCTGGTAGTCATGAGCAGCTCATCATGAAACGGAGCACCTGCCCGCTTGAACCATGGAAGGCAAGTGCAAAACTGATTGCAGAGGCCACAAACAGGAAGTAGTTCAGTATCATGTATGCCGAAGTTGCCTCGTTTTCGATGCAATCTTGCGCCTGACCAATCCGCAGGCGAGGTTTTGTATGCTGCTCTCTCATTGGCTTAATGAGAACATGTTCATCTTGTGTTCGCAGGTGTTAATTGCATTGGTCACGCAGCGCCGACTAAATCCAGTAGAAAAGACAAAGCTTCGAAACCCGCGTTTTCTTTCATGCCCTGGTAAATTGAAATAGATTTCCTGTATAGTTAGCGTTACGTTCACTACCGAAAGACAAATACCACCACATCGGGGACCGAACAGACACACCGGGGATGAAATTTAATCAATCAGCCATTTACTCGGAAGGATATAAGAAGGGAAGGAAACGGGTACACAATATTTAGCGATAAAAACCCCGCTCTTTCCTATCGTTATTTGACCGCGGATCAAGGGCGGTTTTACTCAATAGATTATTCATAAGACACAGTCGGTGAATCTACAAAGAGGAATTTTACACCGGAATGGTCGTCACAAAATACAATTCCTGTTGTTGAGCCTTTTTGCAGGGCGAATACTGCTTGTACTGAAACAAAAGGCATTCTCCGACTGACTATGCCCCTGTTACTTTGAAGCCAGGGCGTGAACCTCTACATTTCACCATTTGGCCTCATCACCAGGTGGCGTTTAGGACCAGGCCTAGAAACCCATCATGATCTTGCCATGCGTTCCCAATGCTATCTTTGCCAACAAGAAACCATATCACTCTATGGAATCGATAAATGAGTATCACCAACAACAAACTGATTTAATTGCTGGGTAATTAGTATCCGATAGGTAAATATCGGAAGGAAAATGTACCGTCACGTTCTTCAATAAGATAGAACGAAGCTGACCGAGGCAGATTACGTTTTTCATACAAAGAAAATAAAGCATTCTTCGACTATCTGAACTTCAGGTGTGGTATCCATTTGTTCTCTCTATATGCATGGCATTTTATTTGTGGTAGCTACACTCGTAATGCCTCCCAACATACACGATGCTAGTTTATGCTTCACAAAGCACTCTCATTTCCGTTTACTTTGTGGGTAAAGCACTCTGATTTCCGTATCAAGTCCTTATCAACCCTGCAGATCCAGAAGTTGACTGACTGGTTCCGTCTTCCATCCTGCGGCTGAGGTTCAAGGAAAGGATCGAACCAGTCAACGTCGGTCAGCTTATGTGTGCAGGTTAGTGTGTTCAGCAACTTCCTGTGCATGGCCAGCAGGGTTGGCTACTTCCGGCTGTCATCGATGTTCTATTAGGTATCTTGTAGCTAACCGACGGAACGGACGTAACGGACGAAACGGTGACTTATAATAAATTACCCGCCCCTTTTCCACACGATTGACATGGAAGGCAAGTGCAAAACTGATTGCAGAGGCCACAAACAGGAAGTAGTTCAGTATCATGTATGCCGAAGTTGCCTCGTTTTCGATGCAAGCTTGCGCCTGACCAATCCGCAGGCGAGGTTTTGTATGCTGCTCTCTCATTGGCTTGAGAACACGTTCATCTTGTGTTCGCAGGCGTTAATTGCATTGGTCACGCAGCGCCGACCGAATCCAGTAGAAAAGACAAAGCTTCGAAACCCGCGTTTTCTTCCATGCCCTGGTAAATTGAAATAGATTTCCTGTATAGTTAGCGCTACGTTCACTACCGAAAGACAAATACCACCACATCAGGGACCGAACAGACACACCGGGGATGAAATTTAATCAATCAGCCATTTACTCGGAAGGATATAAGAAGGAAACGGGTACACAATATTTAGCGATAAAAACCCCGCTCTTTCCTATCGTTATTTGACCGCGGATCAAGGGCGGTTTTGCTCAATAGATTATTCATAAGACACAGTCGGTGAATCTACAAAGAGGAATTTTACACCGGAATGGTCGTCACAAAATATAGTTCCTGTTGTTGGGCCTTTTTGCAGGGCGAATACTGCTTGTACTGAAACAGAAGGCTCTACGACTATGCCCCTGTTACTGTGAAGCGAGGGGTGTGAACCTCTACATTTCACCATTTGGCCTCATCACCAGGTGGCGTTTAGGATCAGGCCTAGAAACCCATAATCTTGCCATGCGTTTCCAATGCTATCTTTGCCAACAAGAAACCATATCACTCTATGGAATCGATAAATGAGTATCACCAACAACAAACTGATTTAATTGCTGGCTAATTAGTATCCGATAGGTAAATATCGGAAGAAAAATGTACCGTCACGTTCCTCAATAAGATAGAGTGAAGCTGACCGAGGCAGATTACGTTTTTCATACAAAGAAAATAAAGCATTCTTCGACTATCTGAACTTCAGGTGTGGTATCCGTTTGTTCTCTCTATATGCATGGCATTTTATTTGTGATAGCTACACTCGTAATGCCTCCCAACATACACGATGCTAGTTTATGCTTCACAAAGCACTCTCATTTCCGTTTACTTTGTGAGTAAAGCACTCTGATTTCCGTATCAAGTCCTTATCAACCCTGCAGATCTAGAAGTTGACTGGTCCTATCTTCCATCCTGCGGCTGAGGTTCAAGGAAAGGATAGGGAACCAGTCAACGTTGGTCAGCTTACGTGCGCAGGTCAGTATGTTCAGCAACTCCCTGTGCATGTCCAGCAGGGTTGGCTACTTCCGGCTGTCATCGATATTCTATTGTATCTGATGGAGAATATCTGTTAAACAAAAAGGCTGACCTTATAAAAGATGAGTCTAGAGTTAAAAACCCCAAAAGAATATATACCGTCTAAGAATTTTTCCTGATCCGATTGTGTGAATTTGCGCTTGACAAATTAGGCTAAAGAGAAGCATTACAAACACCATAATGTGATTTTTAAGGCGCCTTGCGGCGTTTTCTTCTGCTTAAAACAGCGTAAAGGATATCTATCCGTTGAGTTGTCGGGGCAGGGTGAATCAACATGAACAAGCAGGAAATAAAACAAAATCCCGAGCCTGGAGTTCTGCCAAACGTGACTTGAACTTTCTTCAGCTGAAAGCAACAGACTCAACTCTGTTCTGTGTCAAAATATAAGAAGTCAAGGCAAATTGGCCGTAAAAACTGGTTGTTGCTCCAAGGCAACCGTATCAACACTGTAGCCAGTGGTTGCTTCAGTGAAGCAGCACTCCACCTTATACTACTTACGTCTTATGAACAAACCTGCTTTTACAAATATATTTCTCCCCAAGTAGTCTGAAGATAAGAGTCCTTAGTGACGTCTGACTATCAGCATATTTCAACTGCTTGCTTTTCCAATCTGTTAGGTTGTTGATACGGTTTTCGGAAACAGCCGAAGGGTAATGAACTTCCTGTCTTGTGTCCAGACAAGGTTGTTCAATTGCGCCAATGTCGCTGTTGCGACTTTATCGCACCAAAAACAAAACGGGCAAAAAAGAATTGATGCCCAAGAAGACATATTAACGTTATATAGATCACTTAGTGTTGACACTAAAGTGTGTTTATCACTACAGGCTTGATGTAGGTAGCTTACTAAGTTCTCAAATAAATCTTCCAAACAAAGTAGCTGGACCAAAGGTCGGCCACCAGCAGTACTTTTAGTTTGGGGTCATGCTTGCAAGTGTACGAAAACCAGAGACATCACATGTCTCAATCATTCATTTTTGAAGACAAAATACATTTATGTTATACGACATAACTGTTTTGTCGTATTCGGCGAGGTTGAGGTCTTACCTCTGCGAAAATGGCGGAAGAGCGCTTCCAAAAGACTTTGTTCTGAGTTCTTTGAGGGCATCGATGTTGGTGCGAAAAGAAATTCAGGATGCACTGCCTTTCTTTCCACCAGAGGCAGAAAGTTATCCAAGAGTCAAAATAATTAGTTAGGCTAATTAGTTGAAATAATATCCTGGCTAAACATAGAACTGTCGGCGGATAAAAGTGCGCTCGTACATCGGTCAGTGTGCATGTACTTAATGAAACCGCCTGATTGCCAGACACCTCGTGTATTTAGAGTTTTGATGAGGAGAAGAGAAGTTACGCACTAGGGCAGACTTCCGTGTTCACAAGGTAGAAAAACAACGAAATGGCTCCGGGTAGTGACGTCACACCGTATCAGGCGCCATCTTTGATTAGTTCCAGATCTCGCCGGTAGGATTATACTGGCTGTAATCCGACCGGCGTGACACCTCTCTCGGTCGCCAGGGGAACACTGAATTTGTGGCAAAAAGGTTGCATTGGAGAATGCGACGGCTGAAAGTCCGAGTCATCAATAAGAATGAATCGACTGATTGATCGATACTTTAATCGGATGTTCAAGAACAAATGCTAATCCTGATTGGTATTCATATGTATGTACATAGGCATCATAGTGCATGGGCAATCACTCAGTGTTTTCAAGAGTGATTTTCAAATAGACTTCATATCCACGTATAGTAAGAAGAAAGCACAAAAATTGACACACAAAATGATAAATATCAAGAAGTCAACTTCCAGAAACTTGCGAATTTTCGACCCCAACCGGCGTCTTCCTCAGGCACTTTTCAGTTGGAGAGACCAGAAAAGACTGATGCTATAATTAGGTGTAATCCATTGGTCTACGCCGATAAAAGCTGTAAACTCGTTTCTTGATTATTACGTCACAGATAATGCGATCGGAGCGCCATCTTCAGAGACGCATGATTTCGTTGTCGCGCGAGAACATGCACTCGATCGCATCGGGTCAGGGATTTTATATCTTTATTGCTGAACACGAAGTCGTTTTTGTGCCAGTTTTTTTAACAGCTTCACACGACGGCAAGCACCTCGTCGACCGTCTAATCGGAGTAGGCCTGCACCACAGAGAGAAAATATGACTTTGTTTGGGTTCTTATACACCAACCCGGTGTCAGTTTCCGCAGACACTAATTTAGAATCGTTGTAGAGTTTTGTTTATATATACATCTATGTACAATATATACATCCTGAATCTTTGAAACTTGCCAAGTGTTCCACTAAGTAGATAAGTTCGAAGCTTTTCTGTAGCGTTGGACGTATGGGAAGGAAAAGGAGTTGTGGAATTGATCATTGGTGATCCAACTCTTTCTTCAGTTGGTAAAGCCTTTGGTTGATTTCTATGAGTGTTATTATAATTCTTGTTAAATGAACTTACGTTTCGCTTCTTTCAAACTACAGTAAACTACTCAGTGCCCTTACACAGGTGTCATAGAATGTAATGCCCCCGATATCAGATGCCCGCTTCTTTTGTTCAGGGGACATCTGGTAACAGAAGTTAACAGAAGTTCTGTTTGTCAGTGCCCGGCTGACCCTTAATCCGTCAGAATCTATTGTTGTGGGGCATCTCATATCGGGGGGCATGACATTCTACGACACCGGCCCTGCTACTTATACCAATTACGTCAAAATGAAATTCACTATATACAAAGAAGGTGCGAATGATCTTCGACGTCAGCAACACTGTTGTTCCCAGAGTGAAGGTACTCAAGTTAGGAGCGTAACTAGACAGGAAAAATTTACTCGATCCTGAATTTAATTGATCAGTCTGGCGGGAGAATCTGATACACCTCATTCCCACAGGTTCGACGTGTGGAGTAACGATACTGAGCGAGATGAGTTGTTAGAAGACTGTCATTCATGAAACAACTGGTTTACAAAGAAACACTAATTGTCGGCGTATGTTATTTCATTGCAACGTACAGGATTTCAGATACAGGTGGTGGATGGGGGGAAGGAGACGCGAAGGAGAAGTTAACTAACCAATCAGACTGGATGTAACATTGCCCCTATCTGGTCTAGACGCTGAAAAACTGGCGTTGATAGCAGCTGCTCGACTGGTGGTCACGTGATTGGATGTTAAAGGGACAATGACTCCTTGTTGTAGACGAATACAACGCCATCGACTGCATTATTGATGTACAGCATTATCGCTCTCTGCAGAAAAATGTCGATGAAGTCCAGCTCGTCCTTTCTACGTCACGTGTACAAACCTGTACATCTTGAATCAGAAAGGCATGGCAACACATGTGCACGTTCCTTCAGAAATTAAATTACTAGTATGTTTCACACGTCCGAATTCGCATTTCACATGCGTGACTTGAATAGGACATACAGATAGTACGTCCTGAATGAAATCGACATGTCCACATGAAAGCATGGGACATTTCAAATGATTAGGATGTCCTAATCTGGCACATTCGATTAGAACGTACCAATCAGGATGATCAAGACGTGCCAATCCGCTCATAGGCCAAGGGACGTGTGAATTTTAAAATTTCACACGTTCTATTTGTACGAACTAAAAATTCCCATTTTTGGACATGTTGGGAATTGCACACTTACTAAAGTTTTTATCACGTGTTAATTTTTTTAGGACATGATTTGTGACATCTCTGTAAGGGTGCACAAAACACACCAAAATCGCAGTGTGTAGATCAGAAATGCATGGCAACACATGTGCACGTTCCTTCAGAAATTAAATTATGTTTCCCACGTCCAAATTCGCATTTCACATGCGTGACTTGAATAGGACATACAGATAGTACGTCCTGAATGAAATCGACATGTCCACATGAAAGTATGGGACATTTCAAATGATTAGGATGTCCTAATCTGGCACATACGATTAGAACGTACCAATCAGGATGATCAAGACGTGCCAATCCGCTCATAGGCCAAGGGACGTGTGAATTTTAAAATTTCACACGTTCTATTTGTACGAACTAAAAATTCCCATTTTTGGACATGTTGGGAATTGCACACGTACTAAAGTTTTTAGCACGTGTGAATTTTTTTAGGACATGTGTTACATTTCTGTAAGGGACGTGTGCACAAAACACACCAAAATCGCAGTGTGTAAGGCCACAGTGACCTGGCTTTGTCACTGGGATCTCGCGCTCCTCCAACATCATACCAAAAGCATCAGGGTCAGGACTTCGGTTCGAAGATATCAACAGCCTGTTGTGTGGTCAGCAATGCCGACCATCACCAACAGGGGAAATAGGAGCTAGTCAGTGAGTTGACCAATAGGTGTCGCTACGGCCCAATTCAATGAGCATATAACGGACCCATTCATTCTTGATCGAGCACCAAAATCACGGATTTTCCTGTGTATTGGTCCGCTAGAACTTTGCTGCCATCTTTTCGCAATACGCGCGGCTGACTGCTCCTATTGAACCCTAGGAACGTCAGACCTGCGATTTTGGTTATCAAAATAGAAGTCACTAAAAACGTATTATGTGCAGGGGTAGAGTTCGTAGCAAAAACTTATGATGTCGAATCCCGTTCGACAGGAGTCGTGACGAGCACCGAATGACAGAGAGCACCGTTCGCCATCTTTAACTGGCAGTGCGCAAGACGACCCCACAAATCAAGATCTAAGATTCTCTCATTGGCACGTTTTCTTTGAAATCGGAGCAGAACGAGCGGGTCGTACTAATTTACGGCCAATTCCTTTGCCGGTTATATCATGTCGCTGATTTTTAAGTGTGACTTTTTCACAAAGACTTAGTTTTCATGAAGGAAGTTACGATGTCGAACTCTACCCCTGCACATCATCGATCCGGAGTTTGTCGTCTGCCTCCTGGGAGACTAATTAGCCAAACCAACAGCGAAAGTTGAGATTATGAGTAGCATAATATCTCAAATGTACCATCGTCACAAAAGATAGTAAAAAAGGGAAAAGAACGGACATGTTGTTTATCAAAGTCGTTATGAAGTCATTGCTCTTATCCAAGAGATCTTCGATACACAGTCGGGGGAAGGTTAGAACGTTTCCCTTCGAGACCCAAACATTATGAATGGCACAGAAAGTTCAGCATGTTTCGTATTTCCCCAGCCAGATGTAATACAAGGCGTCATGATGAGGACAGTAAAGAAATAAATAAGTATTTTGACACCTTCGTTTAAATTCATTAAAAAAGGTAGATCATGAAAAGGTTTCACGATACCTTACTTATTGACGTATTTTCTCACTTTATCGTACTTGATCTACCCGGTTGCCACATATTGTAGCCACGATATTTCATCTCTTTTGAAAATACATCCATTTAGCGTAGTACAAAAACGTATTTTCCAGTATGTATGGGCGGTCATGGTATCCGTTAAGGAGTTATAAAAAATAAGGACGATGCAAGTCATGATCACTAGTAGTTGTGATATGATATCGAGTCGTAGCTGAGAAAGACGTTGGGCGGCGTGGTCGTCGCCAGGATGATCTCGTAAGAAAGACTTTGGGCGGCGCTGCAGTCGTCAGGATGATCTCGAGAGAAAGACGTTTGGCCACCGAATCGACCCTTGCGCCACGACTCGAGATGCTCGCAACGTGTAACATCAATCTTGTACGTCTTTTTTTCGGATACAACCGCCCATATTAGCAACATTCCTTTCTTCTGACAAGTAGAAGGCCCGTTTTATGAAGCTTAATTTGGAAGCCATTAACTAAGTGCAGATACAGTGCCCTCTAGCGGAGACTATGCATCTAAGTGTGAAAAGCATCGTCGTCGCGATTCATTTCTTCGAAGCTTTCCTTTTGTAAAATGTTCACGTGACTTAATACCGGTGTGATAGAACCTAATGTCCCCCTCTTCCGTGCCGCGTAATCCGCGAATGTATTGTTGAGGGGTATCCTATCAGGTGCATTAGATTCTATGACTGGTGCTAGGAGGTTTTGTGAACAAATGAACAGATCGGAAAGATAACGCCATGTTTTAGAGACGGAAGCGACATTAGAAACTGGTCGTATATAGGATGTTGATGGGATCGTCATCGACAACAGCTGGGAAATTGCCCGCATTACCGATGCTTGGGGCTTAAATAGCGTAAATTAGTGTCACTCTTACATGGTTGCGAGTCTCGGCAAAAATGAAAAAAATTCAGGCTTTCCCATTGGTGTCAAACTTGAAAACGGAGCCCAATGTCTAAAACTTTCCGAGAAATCAGCGGCACAAACCCAGGCCTCGTCCCAATAAGGACAAAAAAGTTCTTGATATACGACTGGCCTAGCCTCCAATCATCTCATGATGGGGTGTTTGCATTACTGGTAATAAAAGAAGCATTTAACATTGTTGAGTGATGTTTCTATATGATTTGTGAAGCAATGACATCCCGTTTGCGTATCATGAACATTGCTTTGTCATTTAAATAGACTTCCGTTAAAGTGAGGACCGACCTTTTTGTGTAGTGAGTCAACGGATGTGGTGAGCCAGTTGTGGGAAAAGCTCAGCGAGGTTCGCCGTGTGGTTGGCAATCGGTAAAGGCATACATGATGTAGTACGTTGTACTCTACCTTATAAGTCATGAATACTAAATCGTTGATTCAGCCACCCATTTATTAAACTTTTCCTCTTTGCGGACATTCTGATTCAGGGAGGTAGACGGAAACCAGTTAACCACATGGCCTAACCTTCTACCTTTCATTGTTCGGAACATTAAAATAATTTTCCACTATTTCATGGCTTGACGCATGGGCTTGACGTGAGATTAGTCCACTCTCTAACGAATCTGTGAGAGGTAGGCCTAGCCCGAGCCCACGGGCGGAAAAAGATGTGGTATCATGACTAATGGTAAGGCGTGTTGAATCAGAAAACAAAGCCTCCATGCACGGAGCACCGGCAGACAAAGTTACAAAATGTGGTGAACGTTTGTAATGCAATCCAATGAAGGTTACAGCACTTAATAAAAGATACGATCCCCATTACAATGTATCTCTCTAATTTGGCTGTTTTTTCGACGCTAACAAAATAGAATTGTTTATATTACATGCGATAATTGCCCGGGGGAGGTGAGGGTTTTGTTGATCACGTGTCAGCCACATTTGTAGGAATGTAGAGGTGGTTTATGTTGTAACGTACGCATGCTTTTGGCTAAACCTTGATCTCTGAGGCAAAGTGTAAAAGGAACGATAGTCCTTTGGAATGCAAGTCCTAGTTACAATAGTCTGCTATCAGGCTTATATCTTCGATGGTCGTGGTTTCTCCAGACATACATCGTAATCCCTCGTTGAGCTATAAAACCGGACGTAAATTCCTGGGGGACCTAGATTCCTGTCACACCGGCAATGAGCACAAAGTCATGGTCAAGCTATGCCAATGTTTGTGATCACGTTGAAGATTACAGAAAAAGTACCATTAGTAACTACTCCTTTTGCCAGACCGCTGATTTATTAAGGCATAAGTTGGCTGAAGAGCCGTGTTGCTCATGCTGGGGGGGGGGGGGTCAAATACTAGAATGAGACAGATCCTTCATCGCTCACAGTTGCAAACACTGCAACCGACATTTTTAACGCGTTTTCTTACGCGATGAGAAAACGTCTTGTCGAGTCTCACCAAGGGAATGCGATACCCTCGTTCAGAAACCGGAACGTATACTTATAATGAGAAAATAATCAAAGCATTTCTAATCGAGCGCGAAAGTAACGCGACACGATGTGCTATTATACTCCCTGAGGTATCGTTTGCACCAATGTCGAACATGGCAATAAGTCCCAGCTCAGAACGTATTAGCACCGATTGTGTTCACGTTCCATGAAATCTCAATTAGATTACCCCTCCATGGACAGAAAGACACACCCCTCACATTGTCATTATTTTGTATGGTGGAAACTGACAAGGATGGTGAAGAGACGAAAGAGTATTTAGCTCGTTTTGCCCAGAAATTTGATGACATCGCCTAAAGTTTGAAGATACATGTACTTGGATGTCATGGTGGTGTAGTGCAAACACTTGTCACCTCTGAGGTGTGGGTTCGATTCTCGGTCTTACCCGACGTATACTTTGAAAGCGGAGATTTTCTCTTCCTCTTGCATTTACAAGGCTGTCGCCAATCATTTGCCCAATGGGGATATCCTAGCGACGATAGGGGGCAATACCGAAACCCGGTCCTATACAATGGACCCCTTTTGTGTGGGAAATTGATCAGGACCGGGATGTCGGTTTCATTTCAGTTTTAACCACTAGTGACAGCTATTGAGGCAGTGAGCTAGGGTCCCCATTCCCTTCGTACGATAAATACGCCCCCTGAACGTGAAAAATGAGCAGGCAGAGGTTCTCGCAGATCCAGAGGGAATTTAGACACCTTTATATTTACGTGAAAAGCTTCCGACGAGAAAGTGAGTAAACGTAGATGGTGTACTTACCTTTCAACACACAGCGACACCAACGTCATGACGGAGACGTAGAGGCAAGAGGTCATCACAAATCTTTGGAACTTACAGAGTTCCTGGCCGAGTAACCATCCCTTGTCAATGGCGAATAAGGCGACGTCTGCCGCGCCTAAAATCATTATGAGAAAGTCAGCCCAAGCTAAGTTGATGATGAACAAATTGGTAACTGAACTTCGCATCTTGCGGTCCCCGAGGATGACATAAATGACGAGTGTGTTCCCGATCAGTCCAACCAAAACAACAAGGGAATAGAAGAAAGTTATGCCCAAAGTAGCCCCCCTGGATGGGGGGAACATATCAGGGGGAGGACCTCCCCTTGTCCTGTTCGGCAACTCGCTGGTGGGGGTCCCGTTTATTGCCAAATCAATCGCGGCAGCGACCATGTCTGCATGCTTGATGATGCCCGAACTGTTTTCACCCATAACTGTTTCCATGATTACAATGCCTTGAAAATCCGTTTAATAATATTCCTTGGCAACACTACGTCTTGGTTGAAATCCTTACGTTGGCTTCAGAGGCAGAGTTGGTACGGTAACACTGTTACATAACCAATATACAACCCCACTGATAGTGATACTGGTAACGTGGAAAGAAAGTCTGTAAAATCCTTGAAGTAAAACTCCAGAAGTTTCGGACAGTTTCTAACGCCGTCACACAAATAGATCGTTACTCCTAAATTATCCTTCACACTCGATAAATAGATCGTCAATGACCGCCGAGATCATCAATGGAACTCATCGGCGCTATCCTGCATCTACCGCGCGCGATGAGTGTAGCCACGTTTTATCTGCACCCGATCGGGTCGATTCCAAGACTGGATGAGTGGGCTCACTCACTCGTGGATTCTCTGATCGGAAACTCATGGATTCTGATTGGCGGTGATGGGTCGACGGACTTGTTTCCCTGCCCTGGTACTCGGGCAATTTAGATTACCTATCTCCTTGATTACAACAGTGCAGCTCTATCCGGTTAATTGACTTTTAGATTCATATCTAGAACAATATCTCAGTTGGAAAAGTGAGCGCGGCCACAAATCAGTCTTTTCTGAACAGGTTGGCTTTCTGGATGGTACAAGTGAAAGTTTCAAGGTGGTTGTGACGAGTTCAATATCAGCCTATGTTAACCCTTCACTTTCTCCGCCGCAGGTCGCCTTCTGATCTCAAGTTCCCCAGTGCCCCGTTGGATGGTGTGCCTAGCCCATCATTCAATTCGGCCAATAAATTTCCGTCTCTTTGACATCCTTCACAGCCTTCACTGACGTCCCCTAATCGCTCCATTCCTTGCCATCTTGGTCAATGACATTCATCTGACTAATCAGATCAGAGTCGGTTTATGTTGACAAAATGCTGTTTACAACCCTTACAAATGACACTTTACGATTAGATGGTGCAATAAAAGAGAGAGGTCAGAGTAGCGAATAATTACAAGTGGATACAAGCAGTTCTTCGGCATCTAATGAAAATATCGTGACCTCTCCTTCTCGTCAACATGCAGTAAAAAAGCCGTGACTTCAGTGAAAGTGCCTGTGTGTCACCAGATGCGGCTACCAGTGGCGCCACATTCGCCCCGCTAGACGGCGTCCCACTCGTACAACAAGAGCTTCCTCTGCCGCGGTGTTTTTCTTGTTTTGGTTTTCCCAGTTGTACTGATGATACAAATTTCTTATGATATGTCTTTTTACTTTAGTACAGATTTGAACCCACCACTTGGCCAACAGGCTGCAACATACATTTGTACAAAAAACCGATCTGCCTGATTCAGAGGCTGAACGATGAATCAATGATGCTTATTATACCGGTACCGGTACCGTACAACAGAAGTGTTGAAAGACTAGGCCAAAGAACCTGCATTTTCCGAAGTCTGATGAATTATAGAGTGACGTACCCACCCAAACAACCATCATGCCAGTTAATCGAAGTTATTTTACGTATATTATTCTTTGTAATTCTCCCAAATACCTAAGATACACCACGGGAAAGCTCGTGGTCCGTGGTTTTTTGGAATATCATCGACGTTCCCACCTGGTCTTCTGGTTCAGTTTCGGGACATAGCGCTAATTTTAACTCCATAATCTCTCAGACGTGGTTTTGAGAATGAAAATCAGCTATTACTTTCTGTTGGCTTTTTATTGCTATTTAACACAAACAGTTGAAAGGTACCACGAATATGGCAAATACGGGAATCTACCTGGGAAATGNAACGGGACTTTTTTCTTCACAAAGTAATCTACATTTACTGATTGACCTAGTTAGTTGACAATTCGATTTAAGGCTAAAAACGAGCCAAAAGAAAATACCTGTCTGAATGCGTCTGTCGCTTCTCACCACCAGAGGCGCCACTGTAGCTATACTGTCTGCAGAGACACTTCTGATAGTCTCGCGCAGCCAGCCGTTCTGTTCTGATAGTGATATGATTCCCCAGTTTATATTTTTTTTCACCAATCATGTACTATTCATTTGCCAAAGTATCACTGTATGTGCAATAAAGATTATTATTATTATAAATTTCGAAATGAACGAATTCGAGGAATACAGGTTTTGATGGTACTTCGGCCACTGAGTCATTTTCCTTCTACACAGGTAGAGTGGATCATTATCTTATAAAACAACTTGCGGAGAATGGTTTAGGCGGTATGACATTGTTGGTGGTGTCCTCGTCCGGGCCATTGGTGACAGGATGCCCCACTTACGCCGACAAGAGGACGGGTGCTCCGCAAACATTTCACATGCTGCTGTGTCAAGTGGGTAGGCCCGTAAATCAAATGAATGGGCTCTTTATTATAAATGAGCAGGGCATATTTGGTAATTGTACGCGATTAGACACAGCATGTTGAGCGAGAAAGTGGTACAATGATGACCAATATGGAACGTGCCTAATTTTCACGCATACTTTTCATTATATATGAGATGAGTCGTTTATTTGATGAGATCTATTGCGCAATTATAACGAAAGCAATGGCCCAGTAGAAAAGGCTAAATCATAATAATTGTAATAGTATAATTTATTGCTTTATGAATTTCATGAGTGGTGTTTCCGGTGACGTGATTGAACGAGCTTGTTTGGTAATGGTGCGACAGCAATGAACTACGAACTATATTATGTTGAAAATATCCAAATTCTCCGAAACTTGTCACAGCACGGAGTCAATCTTTGCCTGAATCTTTCTGATTCTCTTCATTTTCGAGGTATAGATGTCGGCTTGTGACGTTGAGTCAGCTTTGTAGCCTTCGCGAGGGCTTCAGATCAACTTTTTGGTTTGTTCTTGAGTTTTTTCGTTGACGACGAGCGAAGACAAGTGAAATCGGATCACCAGACGACTCTGAGTCGGCCCCGTCGTCCACAAGGGGTTAATATTCGTCCCCTCGCCCTCTGTTTCTCTGAACAAATGACTTGTTACCCTCTTAGCAACTTCCAAGAATAATAATGATACTTGTGGTGGCCGTCTGCGTTTTCTAGGTGTGAAAACACTTGAGAAGAACTGGTCAAGAGACATCTTTGGAAAGAAAACACGAGGCACTCCCACCATCGAGGGGGAGATTCTCTCGTGTCTCGGATTGCTCGGTATGGAGTCTGAGCTCATCTAAATGAACACACTTTAGCAGATTTATGACATTCGCGTCGGTATATACATTTATTAGTAAATTAGCCAGTACCATCCACTGCGGGCTCAGTGGTTGAGGCTCTACATCATCATGATACATCCAGAACTTCTATTAACTTCTCCAATACCGCCGGGCAATACTGGTGCAGCTTCAGTGTACAGTAACTCTGGCCAATCATCGATAACTCAGGCAGGTATGGCGGTTACCACTCTCTGACCATCCTTCACATGCCTGGCTACCTATAGCTTGATTCACTTCAGTGATGGATCGAACATCCGATCTGTGATCTCAATTCAAGCCATACTGATTGACCTCAGCCTCCTGCCAAAGGTACATCGGCAGGTCATCAGCGAGTCGGACCCTTTCCCTCAAAATATCGTGGGGCTTCTGCAACATAATTGTGAAGCCTCGCGGTTCTCTATCATCCATGCCTGATCTCATGCATCGTCCAGGCACGAGGACGAATCTGGGAGGGGTGAACAACAGCTGATTCCTTCATCACAAACACACGAAATCATCACAAATCGTCTTAGATTTCATGCTAGAGGCGACTTGCCCACAAACCAAGCTGTTTTTGTTTTTTACTGCTGTTGGAGCTGATTTCTCGTGTGTAATACAGCGTGAAGTAGACGACGGTCGCTATTGGGCATGGAACCAGGCGTTATCTTTGCAAAAACGCTCTCTGTTTATATTCTACTTGGGAAATTCTGGCCCAATGCAGCAATGTGGGACATAAATTGTCGACAAGGCCGCTTTCGGACGCCATGTTACTTCGAGACGCGTCTCTGTTCCTTGTATCCTCCGTGACCCTTGGCGCCCTTTCGCATACGTCGCATTCTCGGGTGGAACGGGTCGAAACGCTTGTTAAGAAAGTGGGTTGTCATGGAAATCTTTGGAGTATATCGCCGCCATTGTCCGTTTCCCGATTCGCACGGAAGCAACAATCCCCTGACTTCAGCCTCGTTCCCAGTCATCGCGCACCTGTGCATCTCACACGGATTCTCGTCTGCTGCGAAGGGCGCGTATCCAAATATCGCGAGATCTCGCGGCGAGGGCGACGGGAAACAAACTGCCCCTGAAGGGTAGCCCGAGTTTTTACTCGGGTTATCACCCGATATGAGAAACTCGGGCGAGCGTGACACAGGCCAGCAATCGTACGGCGGTCACCAAAATGGTCTCTTCGAGTTTTTCTGATCAAGCCGGAGACGAAGTCGGTGATCGTTAACACATCAAACCTGTTAAGTGACGAAGTGGTTCGCAGAGAACGACAAGTCATAAGGATTAGTTATGTCTGCAAAAGAACGTTTGTGATATGACGTGATGCCGAATCAATTAATCAAACGCATTAGGTCATTTATCAATCGATCGCCAATTAGTTTGAAAGTGAATCATGAAGGAAATGAGAGTACATGTATGTATCTAATTAACCAGATAATGTCGGCATAATAACAAGAAATATATGCAGAAACATGCTTCAGTGAAGGACCGTGTGAAAGCATCAAGGAGAAGGTAAGTTGTAATTATAGTGGTAACGGTTAAGTAGGCCTAGTTGAACTTGAGAAAAGGCCTACAGTAAAGGTGCTTACAGGTCGACATTGTGTCTTGAACTTAAAGCAATTCGACGGATCCGTCGCAGATCAAAAACCACCACGCGCAGGTCGACATTTCAGCGATTGAGAGGATCTCGTAGCAACTGGCAGTCACCTCGCGCAGGTCGACGGATCTGAGTGGAACTGGAGACAAGTCGCTGAAAAGTAGAACATGGGCAAATCGAAGCAACTCCCGGCAACTAGCGGATCCGGCAGTTGCTCTGAGACGCAAGCGCGCTCATTTATTGAATCGGCAACTGATCAGTCACTCCGAGTTGCTTCCATCGCCGGAAAGCTACTTGCCGCGAGTTTTCCAGACGCAATGTCGACCTGTAAACAAGCACCTTAAGGGGCACAGAATCAAACTAGGAGGAGAGGTACAAGAAAGGAGGGTAGATCATGCGATGAAAACGAATTACATGTACTTTGTGGATACATGAATTTCACTCAGCACATCGTCGCCGGTAGTGGGATATATCCTGTAATTTTCACTCTGACAGGTCACACACCAAAAATATAACTGAGCCCACTTGCAGTTGGGACCATTGTATTTAGTCAGCCAATGGCATCCCGTGTTTTGGTCATACTTGTTGATCACCGGACCTCAA
>NMRB01001353.1:137887-174625 GCA_002633025.1 Notospermus geniculatus
AAACGCATTAGGTCATTTATCAATCGATCGCCAATTAGTTTGAAAGTGAATCATGAAGGAAATGAGAGTACATATATGTATCTAATTAACCAGATAATGTCGGCATAATAACAAGAAATATATGCAGAAACATGCTTCAGTCAAGGACCGTGTGAAAGCATCAAGGAGAAGGTAAGTTGTAATTATAGTGGTAACGGTTAATTTAAGTAGGCCTAGTTGAACTTGAGAAAAGGCCTACAGTAAAGGTGCTTACAGGTCGACATTGTCTCTTGAACTTAAAGCAATTCGACGGATCCGTCGCAGATCAAAAACCACCACGCGCAGGTCTACATTTCAGCGATTGAGAGGATCTCGTAGCAACTGACAGTTACCTCGAACAGTAGGCGCAGGTCGACGGATCTGAGCTGAAAAGTTAACATGGGCAAATCGAAGCAACTCGCGGCAACTAGCGGATCCGGCAGTTGCCCTGAGACGCAAGCGCGCTCATTTATTAACTCGGCAACTGATCAGTCACTCCGAGTTACTTCCATCGCCGGAAAGCTAGTTGCCGCGAATTTTCCAGACGCAATGTCGACTTGTAAGCAAGCACCTTAAGGCCCGTTTCCACTAGAGCGTTTTACGCCGCGTGATGCGTCAAATCTTTTGTTATTTTCCGCCACTCTGCTTCCAAACAATGGGAAAGCGTCAAAACGCGGCGTAAAACGCTCAAGTGGAAACGGGCCTTTAAGGGGCACAGAATCAAACTAGGAGGAGAGGTACAAGAAAGGAGGGTAGATCATGCGATGAAAACGAAGTACTTTGTGGATACATGAATTTCACTCAGCACATCGTCGCCGGTAGTGGGATATATCCTGTAATTTTCACTCTGACAGGTCACACACCAAAAATATAACTGAGCCCACTTGCAGTTGGGACCATTGTATTTAGTCAGCCAATGGCATCCCGTGTTTTGGTCATACTTGTTGATCACCGGACCTCATAACCATGTGGTTTACCTTCGTGTGGTCGATTTCCCATTAATCAATGTTTGGTTTCGAAAGATTAACTCACACATTTTGGTCATTGCCATAATACGTCACATACATATTGACCTGGATGGGGACTGTCAATGCATCAATTTAGAGTGTGCACTGTAGTACTCTGGGACCATGCATAAAAAAAATCTTAAGTCTAAAATTTCCCTTATCTTTTGTTTGGAACAATAGTTTAAGGGAAATTTTACACTTAAGATGTTTTATGCATACGGCCCATGTAGAGTAGACCTACAGTGCGACCAAAAAAATGGGGTTCAAGTGAGTACACGTTTCCCTTCTTTTGCCTATGAGTCCCCAGGTGATCGTGGAGTAACGACCAAGCAAGCGAAAAGGCTCCCATCCAATCAAATAATTGAAGATGTACCAGTCTCAGCTCAGATCCATCCACAAAGGCATTCGAGAAATCAATCTGTTTGTTGTCGACGACATTAATTATAATGAACGTCATAAGTTTTAAACATTCGAAATGTCACCTCAGATGAGGTGACTTTGTGATCAGTTGACTCTCAAGCGAGTCAAAGTCGACATCACCCCAAGCCAGCCACTAGTACTGCCACTTTCAAAGGCTATAATGATGACATGTGCAGCTCCGACTCCGGTCTGCAAGGTGTGGGCCGGCGAAAAGTTAGTCCGATTGGACTGTATGCTTCGCGACTGATTGCCTTTTCGTCGTCTCACGAACCACCTGGGACACCAGGGACCTATATCTGATCAGACTTGAGATCAAAGAGAATGAATCCATTGATTTATGAATTAGGTTGTTCACGAAAGAACGCCGGCGGGAAAGCATGTTCTGGGAGTCAACCTCCGCCACGACACATCGACGCGACTAGCTAGGGTTCGACCGACTTAGCTGTTTTCATTAATTGAACCCGCCATCCAGATGGTACTGGCGCCATGGTCCCCATTCTGCGGCACTCTGTGTTCACGAATGTATCCGGAGCTGATCACGCGCCCGATCGCTCCGTAGTTAATTTCTTAAGTGGATTGAAGAGATCCTGACAAATACATTGATGGCGTCGTGATCCTCACAAACCAGTTAGCAGAGTAAAGGCCAATTAATTAGTGTCATTTTTGCATCTAATGGTCTCGTCTTTTGACAAATGTAATCAGATACAATGTAGAGAGTTCAGTTTGGGTGTCAGGATATCACGAATAGAACACCTCCATGTTATTCCAATAAACAGGGAAGCAACGAAACTGGTATTTCTCACTTTTCGGCCGTCCAGGTATCTAAAAGAAGGAATACGTGTAAAATCGTGCAGCTCTAGGTGGCAGGGTTTGTCATTGACCCGGCACTCTCTCGGTCCGCGGATGCGAGTGCTCACAATTCAATCTCATGCTGAATCTGACCAAGCGGAAAATACTGCTATATTTCCTCGGCAAGTTCATATAATTTTAGGCAAGAGAGGGCATCAAATGACTAGTAAATGAACCGAGATGAACGGCGCGTTAACAAGTGTCATTGACGACGGCCGGGGATACGGTCAGCGGTTTTTTCACATTATGCTGGGCCACGGTCCCGTCATCTCGGGTACTTTCACCAAAGGGGCAGTCGAGGCCAAGCCTCCTGGCCCAAAATTTAGTTCCGTATCTTTCGAATTGGTCATTTATCATTGATATCCCTCTATAAGAGGCAAATATCTCATTTGAAAGGTCGCATCCCCTGCAGTTCACTGTTTAAGGGTACAAAAACCAGCGACTGAAAGTGATCGTAAAGTGCCACAGTTGACGACGCCTTGATCCATTCCAATCACCCCCCCCCCCAAAAAAAAATCAAATTTCTTAAGATAATTTTATTTTGATCTTAAAGTAGGTACACTTTCAATAAAAACTTTCGTCCTGAAATCTTCCCCTTTCGCTTTACGCCTTCTTTTGTACGGAGTCACTCATGCTAGTGACTTGTCAGCATCGTTTCTTTCCTCTTGCGGTCTTAAAGTGCTTTTAGATGGTTATAATGGACGAGCTGTATGAGCCTGCTGGAGATGTGATTGACTGATTGGACATTGATGAGGAGAAGCCGTCCCAGGGTAAGTGATTTGCCGGAGAATTTGCCGACGAATGTAGCGTCTATATTGCGTTACGCGCGTGAATTCAGAGAATTGAAAACTCGTTGAGGGACCGTCACATAAGCACAATTCAAGGTCTGACTGAGCACTGAATGCGGTCAAAGGACTATTTTGAAGTTTCTGACTGAAAAGGATATTCTATACCTGAATTTGTTTGCTTGAAATATCATTTTTGCGCCTTTAAATTTTGCGGGGATCAGGTCCGACGAACTGACTCCGGGCGAAAGATTTCCCCTGCCAACACCACGTGTTGCTTGTGTCCACGTGCGGAATCAAAACAATAACAAAGTCTCCCATTGGTCAAATTCTCGGCCGCCCCTTTCAATGGCATCGGGGCGACCGATACACACAAATCTCCTCAGTCAGTGCATCAAAACTGCATTCTTGAATTCGTGGGCCTCAATACATTACAATAAAATGTAAGGCCTATTTTGAACAATAAGATAGGCTTTTTACAGATCGATAGAGTTCGTTCGAATCGCTAATGTTTGCGTAACTGAAAATCAACTGCTAATAACCCCCACTTATCCACCACATTGAACAGCGATATCGCAGTTTTATGACGTCATCGTCACGAAGCTGTTCCGCCTTTGCGCCTAAACTCGCAAAGGGCGCCAGCGGCGCGGGAATTCAGCCGTCAAAGGATGTTTTTTTTCAGCCACACCTCCCGCATGGGTATTTTGATGGCCAATGGATAGGTAGTATATTCATTGACCTTGGCATAGATATGGTTTCAAGGTGAATACATAATGAGGCAGAGCAAAACATTTTAGGCCTACGACTATGAAAAAGACGGATGGCGCTTTTGCCGTCTTACCCCGGTATGTCTTTCCGGGCTTGCTAAATGCAGCTGTTCTGATAGTGGAACTCGATGTTGGTGTCCACTGTAGTAACCTCGCTTCCAGATTGTTTACATTTCATTCGTGTGCTCCTTTAACGCTATAATTTGGCCAGAAGGTCAGGATTCTGCCGCCAAGGTAGGCATACAAATCGCCTCAGTGATGACGGAACATCCAAAACAGCTCATTGAAAGCTGTGTTTCTATCATTTGCGGTATCCTTTACGTATCAAATAGTCCTTGGTATAAAACTCTTTTTATTATTCTAAACGGTTCGCCAAGCAGAACATCGGAATAAGTGGAAACAGACCTTGATTTATATTCATGAAGAGTCGCTATAAATCCAAGCAACAGTTTTTGTAAAACTTCTTTTCAAATCCCTGTCGCAGATATACGATGTTAAAGAACCCCCGACTCAGGGAAAGTGTGACTACGCAATATCTGTAGATTCAATAAAAACTGTAGCTTGAAGAAGTGATTACCTCTGTGGTTTTCACCGGACAGGTATCGCGTTCGTGGTTGATGGTCGCTACACTAATCTTAGCCCACTGAAGCAGGCTTCATGCTCACGCATTACGCCTGCTGTCGGGGTCGCGAAACCGGAAGTGTGGTAGGATTTACTACCAGGCTGGATGCGCGCGCATCAGCTAGCAGACGAAGCATTAACTCACTGCAAAATCGAAATCTGGCGACAAATCACACTCTTGCCAACTTTGCCACAGAGCCTCTCAAGCTGCCCCTGTATAATGGAGTCGAATGGGCTTGCAATGGGGCCTAATAACGGCAGTTTGAGTCCTATCAGCGGGTTTGGGTGACACAACCAAGGACCCCGCTCAGTGAGAGAGTNGTGTAACATTTTATACTCAAGTCATCTCAAGTCATTTCAGTGCATTTGTGGTTAAAATTCGGTCTAAAATTGCACGATACCAAAAATCACACAGTCTAAGGCGTGAAATGGCTAGCCGTCTCCAGAGATTAGTGGAGCGACCTACAACCTCGGCCCGAGCGTAACGAATCTCTGGGTACGAGATTGACGGTGTCGCAGAAGGGCGTGGGTAATATTTCACGTGAGGGGTGACTGCACACGCACTAAATGAGTTAACAAATTTTGATATTTTTGTGAGTAGCGAGGGAATTTTAGTACTTTCATTCGGATGCACCTTGCCGCTACTCCTTAAGCATCGGTCAGCTGGTTTGGCCAATGACGATGTGAGTTCCCGGGCGCTGTTCTCCCTGTGGGTACCGGCAAAAATAGATAAGCGAGCGATGAATGCCAGGTGAACTAATTAGGACTAGTGGTGGTGTATCCTGCGACAGTCATGAGCTTAGCGCCGGAAAGTTTACTTCCTCAAATTGATTCACCACTAAGTACCTGTCTTCGGCATTATAAGGTGATATCATAAATTAATGAAAATGGTTTGTGTGCTCGTAGGATTTATTTATCAACTTTAGTAACCCCTCGTGTTGACTCAACTGCTCTCTCCTCTGTCCAATTGGTAACAAGAACGCCAGATATTCTGGGTCTTATTTGTTTACCGTGCGTTCTAAAGTGGGCTTGATGCGTTTGTAAATATCCTCCTCAATCGTTTATCTAATCCCGACATAAACTGAACACGTTTATATCGTTGTTTGTCCTATTTACAATTTCCTCTTTCTCCTCAAGGCTGATGATGGTTTATTCATTTATTGACGTATCTTTACCCTACCTTAGGTGAAGGGGTCTCCTTCCATCAGTTTCTGGTGTGGATCTTATGAACACTGAACGCAATATAACTGAGCCCACTTGCAGTTGGGACCATTGTATTTAGTCAGCCAATGGCATCCCGTGTTTTGGTCATACTTGTTGATCACCGGACCTCAAAAACATAACATGTGGTTTACCTTCGTGTGGTCGATTTCCCATTAATCAATGTTTGGTTTCGAAAGATTAACTCACACATTTTGATCATTGCCATAAAACGTCACATACATATTGACCTGGGTGGGGACTGTCAATGCATCAATTTAGAGTGTGCACTGTAGTACTCTGGGACCATGCATAAAACATCTTAAGTGTAAAATTTCCCTTATCTTTTGTTTGGAACAATAGTTTAAGGAAAATTTTACACTTAAGATGTTTTATGCATACGGCCCCTGTAGAGTAGACCTACAGTGCGACCAAAAAAATGGGGTTCAAGTGAGTACACGTTTCCCTTCCTTTGCCTATGAGTCCCCAGGTGATCGTGGAGTAACGGAAAAGGCTCCCATCCAATCAAATAATTGAAGATGTACCAGTCTCAGCTCAGATCCATCCACAAAGGCATTCGAGAAATCAATCTGTTTGTTGTCGACGACATTAATTATAATGAACGTCATAAGTTTTAAACATTCGAAATGTCACCTCAGATGAGGTGACTTTGTGATCTGTTGACTCTCAAGCGAGTCAAAGTCGACATCACCCCAAGCCAGCCACTAGTACTGCCACTTTCAAAGGCTATAATGATGACATGTGCAGCTCCGACGATAGGTCTACTGGGGTCTGCAATGGTGTGGACGAACGTTAGTCCGATTGGACTAGGCTTCGCGACTGGTTGCATTTTCGTCGTCTCACTGAACCACCTGGGAGTAGGCTACCAGCCCGGGCCTACCAGGGACCTCCCTGATCAGACTTGAGATCAAAGAGAATGAATCCATTGATTTTTGAATTAGGTAGTTCACGAAGAGCACTGATCTGGGCGTCAACCTCCGCCACGATACATCGACGCGACTAGCTAGGGTTCGACCAACTTAGCTGTTGTCATTAAATTGAACCCGCCATCCAGATGGTACTGGCGCCATGGTCCCCATTCTGCTGCACTCTGTGTTCACGAATGTATCCGGAGCTGATCACGCGCCCGATCGCTCCGTAGTTAATTTCTTAAGTGGATTGAAGAGATCCTGACAAATACATTGATGGCGTCGTGATCCTCACAAACCAGTTAGCAGAGTAAAGGCCAATTAATTAGTGTCATTTTTGCATCTAATGGTCTCGTCTTTTGACAAATGTAATCAGATACAATGTAGAGAGTTCAGTTTGGGTGTCAGGATATCACGAATAGAGAACACCTCCATGTTATTCCAATAAACAGGGAAGCAACGAAACTGGTATTTCTCACTTTTCGGCCGTCCAGGTGTCTAAAAGAAGGAATACGTGTAAAAACGTGCAGCTCTAGGTGGCAGGGTTTATCATTGATCCGGCACTCTCTCGGTCCGCGGATGCGAGTGCTCACAATTCAATCTCATGCTGAATCTGACCAAGCGGAAAATACTGCTATATTTCCTCGGCAAGTTCATATAATTTTAGGCAAGAGAGGGCATCAAATGACTAGTAAATGAACCGAGATGAACGGCGCGTTAACAAGTGGTCATTGACGACGGCCGGGGATACGGTCAGCGGTTTTTTCACATTATGCTGGGCCACGGTCCCGTCATCTCGGGTACTTTCACCAAAGGGGCAGTCGAGGCCAAGCCTCCTGGCCCAAAATTTAGTTCCGTATCTTTCGAATTGGTCATTTATCATTGACATCCCTCTGTAAGAGGCAAATATCTCATTTGAAAGGTCGCATCCCCTGCAGTTCACTGTTAAAGGTACAAAAACCAGCGACTGAAAGTGATCGTAAAGCGCCACAGTTGACGACACCTTGATCCATTCCAATCANTTCCCCTTTCGCTTTACGCCTTCTTTTGTACGGAGTCACTCATGCTAGTGACTTGTCAGCATCGTTTCTTTCCTCTTGCGGTCTTAAAGTGCTTTTAGATGGTTATAATGGACGAGCTGTATGAGCCTGCTGGAGATGTGATTGACTGATTGGACATTGATGAGGCGAAGCCGTCCCAGGGTAAGTGATTTGCCGGAGAATCATTTGCCGACGAATGTAGCGTCTATATTGCGTTACGCGCGTGAAGTCAGAGAATTTATTGAAAACTCGTTGAGGGACGGTCACATAAGCACACATTCAGGTCTGACTAATACGGTGGCTGATAAAGGCCATCATATTTTTATTTTTCGTAAGATCATATTTTTTTAATTTTCGTAAGTCGGGCGCCCGAGTTATAAGTCGGGCGCCCGACTTACGAAAAATAAAAATATGATCTTACGAAAAATAAAAATATGATGGCTTTTATCAGCCACCGTAGACTTAAAGCACTGTTTATCAGTGCCTCCCCCATTGTCACGTTGCCGCTTATTCCGTCAATCTTTTGTTCTGGGGCATTGGCAAACGGGGGGTTGTGAACACTTGCTTGCTTAATGCAGCTGTTCTGATAGTGGAACTCTGGTGTTGGTGTCCGCTCTAGTAATCTCGGTCCCAGATTGTTTACATTTCATTCGTGTGCTCCTTTAACGCTATAATTTGGCCAGAAGGTCAGGATTCTGCCGCCAAGGTAGGCATACGAATCGCCTCAGTGATGACGGAACATCCAAAACAGCTCATTGAAAGCTGTGTTTCTATCATTTGCGGTATCCTTTACGTATCAAATAGTCCCTAGTATAAAACTCTTTTTATTATTCTAAACGGTTCGCCAAGCAGAACATCGGAATAAGTGGAAACAGACCTTGATTTATATTCATGAAGAGTCGCTATAAATCCAAGCAACAGTTTTTGTAAAACTTCTTTTCAAATCCCTGTCGCAGATCAGGGAAAGTGTGACTACGCAATATTAAAAGTCTGTAGATTCAATAAAAACTGTAGCTTGAAGAAGTGATTACCTCTGTGGTTTTCACTCTCACCGGACAGGTATCGCGTTCGTAGTCGGGTGGGTGAAGGGCTGCGCGCAACGTCACCTACTGGCGCCCGCCGAAACTGCGAAATCCGATGACACGGTGTCGCAGAAGGGCGTGGGTGATATTTCACGTGAGGGGTGACGGCACACGCACTAAATGAGTTAACAAATTTTGATATTTTTGTGAGTAGCGAGGGAATTTTAGTACTTTCATTTGGATGCACCTTGCCGCTACGCTACTCCTTAAAGATAATATATCACGGATATTTTCGCGGGCCACGAAATTCATTGTTTATTTACATTTTGTTTGTTTATGTCAAGACTTTCTTTGTCTTATGGGTAATTTGTTGGTGGCATGCCCCTCTAGAAATTCTGTTGATTCCAAAGGTATTCATTTTGGTGGGTTGGCATGTCCCAAAAGTCCAAAATAACATGATGTAAACATCCATGTTTACAAACATTGAATGTAAACAATGAAGTCGTGATACATTATCTTTAAGCATCGGTCAGCTGGTTTGGCCAATGACGATGTGAGTTCCCGGGCGCCGCGCTGTTCTCCCTGGGTACCGGCAAAAATAGATAAGCGAGCGATGAATGCCAGGTGAACTAAGGGCTAGTGGTGTATCCTGCGACAGTCATGAGCTTAGCGCCGGAAAGTTTACTTCCTCAAATTGATTCACCACTAAGTACCTGTCTTCGGCATTATAAGGTGATATCATAAATAATGAAAATGGTTTGTGTGTTCGTAGGATTTATTTATCAACTTTAGTAACCCCTCGTGTTGACTCAACTGCTTCTCCTCTGTCCAGTTGGTAACAAGAACACCAGATATTCTGGTCTTATTTGTTTACCGTGCGTTCTAAAGTGGGCTTGATGCGTTTGTAAATATCCTCCTCAATCGTTTATATAATCCCGACATAAACTGAACACGCTATATCGTTGTTTGTCCTATTTTACAATTTCCTCTTTCTTCTCAAGGCTGATGATGGTTTATTCATTTAACGTATCTGCCTGCCAGCTGCCTCGGTAGCTCAGTCGACTAGAGCGTTTATCTAGTACCGGTAATCTAAAGGTCCCTGGTTCGAATCTCCGCTTGGACGAGTTTTTCCCCGCTTTTTTTCACCCGTTCTTCTCTCTCTCTCTCTCTCTCTCTCTCGTGTTTTGTTTCCTTTTTATACAGAAAATAGGCCTACTCTGAGCCCGAAGAAAATTCCCGAACTTTAGGGTCAGGGAAAAAGTTCGCCTCCAGGACCAGGGCATGTCCTTGTCCATATGCACCCGCATAAAAAAGGGCCAGGATCGCCAGGGGAAGGTTTTGGGGTGGATTGGAGGTTTTGGGGATGGATTTATTTTGACAACTTGCTTGGCCTGAAACGGGTCGAATGTCAAAAGCTCTTCTTGGGGAGGAACGTGCGTCAATCACCGTCGGCACTGCACCACACTGTTCACTTTTCCGCCGTCGGGGGCGGATCCGTATCTCGAAGGACGATTCTCATCTTGGTGACACGGATCCGTGTCTCCAAGAGCGATCATCAACTTGGAGGCACGGATCCGTGTCTACAGCCCGGCCATTCGGGAAACGGACCATGTGTCTCCAAGCGCTATAATCGTATTGGAGAAACGGATCCGTGTCTATAACCCCGGCCATAAAAATAAAAAATATTTTATACCTCCATGGTCCCTGAAGCACGCAGTATGATACCCTGTTGCCCCCTCCTGGAGTAGGAGGAGAATTTGGGAGGCGAGTCATACGCATTCCGTCTCTCTGTCTTCGGTAAGAATCACGGCTTGTCCGGAATAGATGTTGCAAAGTTTATTGTGTAAGACAGATCAAAATGGAGTCGCATATTTCCCAATTTTTACTTTGACAGTTGCAATCGTGTAAATAAAGACATAAATAGAGGAGTAGCGCAGTTAGATGGCGTCAGCAAGGAGGAGTGTTATCACCAGTGATATAGAAGCTGTCGAGAGGGCATGTAAAGAGGACGCGAATTGCCCATTTAAGAGTTAGTTTCTGACCCACTCCCTCTTCTTGTTCATTCATTCAATGAATCATTCATTCATTTCATGCACATGACTTCATTCATCAGTTCATTGAGTTAATGCTCTCTGTCTCTGGAATCGCTGCGGTCTGCATGCAGTGACCACCATCCATGGACATGGTCACATGGTCGTGATGGTGCCAGTGTGCAGTGGTGACCACCAGCAGATGGCGCTGAACATTACATACATAGGCCTAGGCAGCAATAAGCGAAACCCACCCAGCAAGTGCAAGTCCAAAAGATAGGACGGAGGCCTTCCTTCGCTTGGCCAAGCATTTATATTCATATTGCCAAGGAAGTCTGGACAGTCAGAGTCTTCAATAATTTTCTTTCCATTGCTGTTCAAGAACTATTCTGTCTTTACCGTCAGCTTTTTATTCTTTTCTTCAGATTTTGAGCATAAAGATTACGTCCTCACATTCTCATTTGTCGCAACAGGAGGAAAAGGAAAAATTGATTACGTTGTCAATCTCTCTGATGATTACCCAGGTAAAAGACATCAGCAAAACTTCCAGTTCTGTTGTCGGTACACGACTTACTCTTACTTGTAAACTAATACAGGGCAGAAGAAGGTGATATGAGTGTAGGATTCTTATTGTTTATGTGAGGTAACATAATCTGATCTATTTACGTTTGTCATTTTTCAGACAATACGCTAGTTAGTTGTTCAGACAAAAGAAAAGGGAGTCAAATTGTACATAAAAGAGTACCATTACTGTTCGAAGAGCTTGCCAAAGGTTTGTATAATAAAACCACTTGGTTCAAAATCTGTTATCAGACAGTCTCAAAAGTCACGAACCAGAGGCATCAGGAATAGAATTGGTGGTTGGCTGTCTCAACCAGCCTTTGTTTTTTGGCTGTGCTGGGGCATGTTCTGCAGTCTTATATCCATTACCTAAGAAGCTGTTAGTATTTATACTATAGAGTAACACTTGATGTTTCAGACTGCGATAAAAGGATGTCAGTGCCGTTGCCAACTTCAAAAGCATCGAAACCCCATGTAGCAGTCAGTCGGACCGTCAGTAATGAATCCCACTATTCTGATTGTGTCTCTGACTTGGATGAAGAGGATAATGACTACACTGATTACTATTATGGAGGAGATATGGAAGAGGTGTGTATTTTACAAGATCTTGGCCAGTCAGGATCAGGCGTGCTGAGTAATGGCTGACAAAACAGTCTCGTCGTTGGACAGATCTCCTCGAAGCAGAAGAATGAGTTCCAGTTCTTTTCTTTCAGACTGGTGATGAAATCTATCCAATGCACCCTCTTCTCTCTCATGAAATTGACCAAGTGAGGAATATCTATGGGGAAAATGCCATTAACTGCCGGTAAGCAAGACAAGGAGTGCTGAAGATTTACACTGGCAATATTGTCTTCATTACCAGGGTTCTCCACTAGTTTAACAGAACGGGCGCGGCACCCGTTCTAAAATGCAGGATTGATCTCGGCACCCGGTCTAAAAAATCCGATCAAAAAAATCTCCGCCCGGTCAAAATTATCCACTTTAAATAACACTGAGGTTGTCCAAGCACCAACANGAGGCCCCAGACCCCCCCCCCCCCGGCTGAGGACGCGCGTGCGGCAGCGCCTTCCGATATCAGTAACCGTGTGACGTCACCAGCACCCAGTCTGTTTCAAACCCTGTGGAGAACCCTGCATTACATGTCAGTTGTTGGCGCAGCCACTTTACAGAAAGCCATTGCTAGTTTACCATCTAGATTTGAATGAAGGAATACAATATTTGTTCACTCTGAATGAGTTGATAATCTCCTGTCTTTCAGATTGTTTGGTTCCATCGATGATGTGGACATTGAATTCTACATGGATATGACATTCCTTGATGTGAGTTTTTGGGGCTGTTAATTCCAAATCATAATCCTGCCTGTCAAGGTTGAAAAATTGCTTGTGACAGAATGCTATCAGTCTAGGCAGACATGCAGGTGTATGAGCTTAATGAATATTCATGAGAATGACCTGACCTGTGTTTGATATTTCAGGAGGAGATAGCCAAGGCGTGGAGAGTGGAGAGAACTGAGCCTATTGTGATAAGGTTACATATGTCTGTAACCAAATATCTGGATGCAACAGGTATCTCATCGTGTCATCTCACTGGGTTGGTTGTAGATCATCTCACATAACAGAACAAGGGGCCAGTCAGTATTGCATGAGACGCTTGACCCTCGCTGATGCAAATCTCCAGGTCATCACAAAAGTATGGGGGCCTATATCGATGGGGAGGAGTGAGAATGGATGGATGAAAGGATGGATAGAGAATGGATGAGACACCCTGCGCCATACTGTGTAGATGACTTAGACAAGTGCCATGAGACCGATTGGCTCCGAGACTCAGTTGGTGATTTGTGTTTCTACTCTGCCTGCTGATAGTACAGAGTGTAATGTCAAATTTCTGACTAGAAATATTCTAGGATATATAGCTTAAGATTCACCTTGTTTCAGAACCAAAGGTAGAAGTATTCCAGCCATCGAAGAAAGAGAGATTTGGTTTGGGAAGTCAGCTGAGGAAGTACGTATTGTCAACTATCAACAGGCCAGTTGAATCAATTGAGGCTAGGAGTTATTGCCTAAACTCTCGCCTCACATGTACGTGCCCAGATTAGGATGTGCTTGTCTGTGCACTAGCCCCCGTGTGTGTTCTCACCATGCCGTTCAGTTCTGCCATGAAATCTCTCTGATGACTGTTGGCAAATATTCTTTTATTCTTTTCCCTTTCAGAATCTTTGAGAACTTTATCCAAGAGAGATGGAAAGGATTGAGCAATGAGTCTGTCCAGAAGCAACACACCGTGCCTTTACCGACTGAAAAGTCACATTCTCCTCTTAGGAAAAAGTCAAAAGAGAATGGTGGCCAGGGGTAAGTAGGGTCGGTGCAAAAGAGGAAGAGGGATCCTCCTGATTTGTTATTCGAGTCCTATCTCCCATGTCACTCTTCCAAGTGGTGTTGACATCTACCGGTAGATACATGTATCTGTCCTTGTTCTTCAGATCTTTGGATGACTCAGCTATAGATGACCAAGCGCTGGCAAAAATGCTAGAAATGGGTTTTTCTGTTGATTTGGCACGGAATGCTTTAGCAATGACCCGAGGAAACGTGGAAGAGGCTATCAGTCTGCTGGTCAATCCAGACAGGTATCACATCTATTCTCTTTATTTCATTTCAACTTGTATCAAAAGGTACTCCTCCATGTGTGAGTTTTCTCCTACAAGCTGGCCTTCAACGGGAAATGTGTCATCATAAAGTTTGCTACTTTTGGAGATAAATTTTCTTTATTCATTACAGTGTAAGCAGTGATAAGACTGCTCCATTAACTCAACGTCAACAAAGCTATCCAGCGAATCAGAAGGCCGTACGAGCAAAGGTTTACCAAAAGATGGTGTCGCCGAGCAAAAGGTCAACCACAGGGGATGATCTTAATCTTCTGCCTACGAGTACGGAGTCGGGGAAGAATGCAAAACGAGTCCCTGGTCTGGAATTTGGCTTCCTTGTTCAGGTATACATTTCATATCGTCAACGTGTCGATCAAGGCTGCTGTATGAATGAAGCAGACTTCATGTAGTGCATCCCATCTCCCTGTGGTTTGAATTCCTCGAGTTGAATTCCTCGAGTTTCTGATCGTCGTCTCTCTCGTTTTCAGCTGATGCGTTATGCAAGACAAAGGATTCCAACGTTGAATGAATACTGTGTCGTCTGTGATAATCCGCATGTCTTTCAGAATGGGGCCATGCTCAAGGTATGAACAAGGAAAACACTGTACTTAATCATCCTGCAACTCTTCTCTCTTTGTCAAATGCAGCACAATCCCCAGTCAGAGCCATGCTTCATGTGGTAGAGAGGGTGACTCTCTGTGACAGCGCTGGTTGTATCCACGCACTTCGGTTTTTTCCTATAGTACACTTATTCACCCAGGCTCATCCATCCTTAGTAAGCGTTGCATTCAAACTTTAAATGACATTAGTCTGCCATTTCAGCCTGCTGTCTGTTCCCGAGAGCTCTGTGTCTTTGCCTTCCAAACTCTTGGTGTGATGTCAGATGCCGCCGAGGATATCGCGACTGGTGCTGAAGTGGTGGATTTGCTTGTTGCAATGGCGAAAGCAGCTTTAAGATCCACTCGGAAAACGATCATATTTGAACCCTTTCCAACGATTGTGGACCCCAGAAACTCAACTGAACTTGCCTTAGGACCAAAGGTATGGGAGACGGTGCTTTTGTCACCTGTACAGAGTTTCTGTACCTTAAACCTACATAGTTCCCAAAATGTACAAAAAATAGATGAAGACCTACGTGTAACAGAGAGCAAATGTGTGACTTCAGACTACCTCTTTCAGAAAAAAGACTACATCCGTGTTGAGCGTCTTCTGGAGACCTTCCCCAGCACGTACGATATGACACGACTTCTCGGGCCAAAGTTGAAAGTTGAGATGGACAAACGTGATATCTTAGGCTACCCTTTGCTGCAGTGGATCATATCCAGCAATAGATCACATATTGTCAAATTACCTCCAGAAAAGGTTGGTGAGATTAAAAATCGATTTTACATGTAGATAAGTGGCAATAGAGTCACTCCAGCTATGCTTACTCCTGACGAACTGTCAGTAAATCATCAATCAAAGTTGAACAATCACTCTAAAGATGCACATTTACTTTTATTCCAGCAAATTAGTTTCATGCACACACCGCACCAGTTTCTGCTTTGGAGTAGCCCACCTGCCAAAGAAGCCATCTTCCGTGCTGCAAAAGAAAAGTCTGGTAGCACATTTGCCTTCCAGTAAGTACACTCTTGGCTGTTGGTGTAGTTCAGTGCTCTTGCCTGATATGTTGTGGGTTCGATTCATGGTCCAAACACCAAAATATCTCTTGAAGGTTTTGCATGCATTGACATTACTCCATCAGTAACCTTTGCTGCTATTCATGTTTCAGTGGATCACATATTGAGAATTGGCATTCGATAATGCGGAATGGCCTTATAAATGCATCCGGCACGAAACACCAGGTAAGTCAAATGGAGCTGCTGTGTTAGATCCAGGCCTCAAACCAAATGTTCTCCCTGGCTGGCAGTTGAAAACGGTTAGTTGAGGTTGCTGGTCCAAGCATACCCAGGGCTTGAAAAATTTTCTGGAGCCTACATGCCCAGTCAGGCAACCTGTCTTTTCAGTTTTCAGGTTTTTAGATGCCCAGCTCATCTTGATGGATGCCGAATCCCTTGGTTTGGTTGGAAATTTACTTAAATTATGTTTATTTTTTGAGTGGGATCCAATTAAGAGTTGCCCTATCGGGCATGTTGTATTTGGCTGAAAATTGGTTTTTGTTGCCCAGGTGGTTGAACAGGTTGCCTGTAGGCATTCGGGCATGTGATTTTTCGAGCCCTGGTGCCCTTCATGATACGCTCTACTCTTTCAGATGCATGGTGCTGCTTATGGCAATGGCATCTATCTCAGTCCTCATGCAAGCATTTCCTTCAACTACTCTGGTATGGGCAATGGGAACTACAGACCTACCATCAAGAAAGTGAGTCCTTCAGTAATAATGCTGGTGTACGAAGAGTGAAATCAAACTTACTTTGTGTGACTAAATTATGCACAGCAGATTTGGACATTGAACTGGTGTTTCTGAGAAAACACCTTTAAATAGGCCCTCGAGCCCAACATAAATCCAAGCTTCTTTCTTACAACCGAGTTCTAATAGAATTATGTTTAAACTAAAAAGTGACCAGGCTATGTTCTCTGGTTGATACCTTTCACCCACATGTATCTGTTGACACTGGGTATGCACATTTCTTGGATATGAATTGAAATCTGTTAACTCTCCTTCCAGACCACCGACAAAATGACATCAGGACGTTTTCTGAAGAGCAAAAATCTGACTTGCATAGCCCTGTGCGAAGGTAGAAGTTTGTTACTTGTGCTTGGTTGTGGGTTTCGTTCCCAGTTCGACACTTCACAAAGAATCAGAGTGGCGCAGTGTAACATCAGCGCCTGTCACCTCTGAGGTGCTGGGTTCGATCCCCAGTAAGACCCAGTCTTTATGTGATAAAGAGAGCACTCTCTTTGAAAGCTGAGCTTGTCTCCAGGCACTCTGGTTTCCTCCTGCTGTACATTGTCATTTAACCTCCTTCTATTACTGCTGGCGATTGATGCCTAATGCGAGGGTCCGAGGGTTCGAATCCGGTAGGAAGCTATGTCTTTCACCTAAGAAACCCGTTACTATTTCATGTTCTTCTATTACAGTGATTTCAAACACAGACCTCAAGCAACATTCAAATATATGGGTGGCAGTGAATCCTGACTATGTGTGTACAAGGTTCTTCTTTGTGTATGTATATTTTCTCTTTTGTGCTTGAGCTGGCTGTCTCATCACCGACTCAACCATAGGGAACCGCGGGGGGTGTTATTTGCCTCGGAGCCTGTTGTAAGGAAGCCAACAGCAAAGAATGCCCATTGAGAGCCAACATGTACGAGAGGAGGCTCAGGTGGAGTCCACCTGTAAATTCTGCACATGGGACAGATGTGAAGAGCCTGGGATGAGATCCTATATTGCCCAGGCTGGATCAAACCCTGGACCTGCCACTGCTTAGCGACGTGATAACCACTCGACTATCAGGACTCTTCCAGCTGCCAGTTGTTGATGGTGTTGCAATATCCAAAATAATAATTTGTTACTCCTTTGTATCTCCAGGTATGAAGATGGACAGATCGGAGATTCAAACATCGACACTCAACTTCCGAAGTACAGGTCAGAAATCTCCAAAGCTGTGTCATACCACAACATATGTTAGACTTAGGAAAGAGGAGAGACTTCTACACTATGTGTCAACATATTGTAGAATGACAGTACATCCATTGAGTTGAAGAACGTGATTTTTATGCTGGCATATGGCCATAGTGCTGAGCATGTTGAAAAGCTAACATGGTCTTCACCGTTAAATGTGTCACACGTGTACTTTATCCAACAGTATAAGTGCTTAATGTGATGGTCTCTGCATGTTTAGATAGTACCGGTACTTAAATTGTACATGTAGTAATTTTGCATTATCCCTGATATTGTGGTCTTCACTACTTGAAGGCCCACACATGACACCTACACACATCTTATTGGCTTACCTCCAGATGGCCATAATGGGGCTTGTTCGAATTCATAGGAGGTGACCAAAGGAAGTAACATTGTCTTTGCCAGAGAGGAGTGTGTTTTGTGGGAAATATTATTTTATGTGATCTGTAATGTTTGCTGCGTGCAATCAGTGTCACATTTTAAAATGTGCAATAACTGGTTTAATCAGGGGAAGAAAGTAACTGAGGTCACAAATGGGGCGATGAATAGATTGCTTAGTTGTGGGTAGGTGCAACTTCCACACCATCCACTAATCTATCATCCACCACTTGCCTGTTTTGGTCACCGACTTCAGATCTCTTCTTATGTTTCACCCTTGTTTTCTTTTATTGAAGGTAATGCTTTACTTTATTTAAAAGTGCATATGTATATGTCATGTAAAAACACTCGGTCTGTTTGCAATAAACTATATTTCCATAAAAATAATAATCAGCCTTGTGTTGTTCAGTGAAACAGTCCCTCGATTTCTGTTGTCTGGTGAAAAACTGCTACCCTCTGTTATTACATCACCCATGTTGACTCAACTTTTGCCTGTTGATCTACCAGTATAGGAAATTGTTCCCTTTGGGCCTTACAACTTTTGCCGAGACCAATGACATAAATAACTGCCAGGTTTTCTATGTGCAAGTTGCCATAGAAAGCACATTGCTTACTGTTCTCCATGTACACTGTAAGTATTCCACATGACAAGGAGTTGAAGATAAAGTTTAAAATACATCAAAATGATTTTGCAAACCTGTGTTGTTTATTAATAAATACTAGTATCACATGTACATGCACAACAAGAGAACAAATGGCAACTCTCAAACCCAAGAACAGTGGCCAACCATATCTGAAAAATTCAGTATTGCTTCTGAATTCGGCTCGGCAGATTGCTTTACCGTGTTCAGTCATGAACTAGTCAGGTTTTCCACATCTCTGTGCCATATTCTGCCCTCACTGGGCCAGAGCTGAGGTCAGTGAATCTGACAGGTTCAGTATGAAGGTATTTCACAAACACATGGAGAGAAAAGCTCAAGTTGATAAGTTAAAGTGAATCGATAGCGGATTTTGTTTACATTTGGCTGGTGTGTATAAACACAAAATTCAGCCAATCAAAACGCACGGAAATTTCTTTGTTGACATTCTGGAGAAGTTTGTTTACATTTTTTCCTGAAAATTCGTCCCCTTTCAAATTCTATTTCTAAATCAAATTTTTTCGCTTTCGATTCGTTTTAATCTGTATAATGGAACCCAGAGAAATGTGACCAATTGTGCAATTTGTCACCATTCTCACAAGATCAATTTAAACGACCTTTAAGATAAATATAAATAACAGTAATCTGTGGCATGTGATGCATTGACCAGTTCTCAGATCCAAGATCTACCATACAGGTATAACACTGGAACTTGCAACCACAACCTTAAACATGTACGCTACGTATAGAGTAGTTTGGAGGAAGCAATAAACTGACACTCTCATTGTGGCCAACTGTTTTACTGATCGTGATATCTTCAACAGTAAAATTAAGTATGACTTGATATGTGGGAGTGTTCAGTGTTGTAGGATGGAAGAGAGGAGTCCAACTGCCGCTAACACAAATTTAACAACGAATGTCTCTCATTGACAATGACTGTCACAGCAACTCAAACTTTCGTCAGAACCTTGTGTTGTTTGATCTTTTCCTGCCGATCTTCTAGCTGCTGTGTCACCATCTCTGGCAGATTTGAGTTAGTAAAATGCGCTGAAAAGAGAAACATGCTGATGTTACAGGTAGCATACCAATCTTGACATAAGCAACTCACTAACACAAGATGATAACAGGATGGGCTTTCCACATTTGAGGGCTGGTCATACTTACTGGCAGCAAACTCTCGAATATTTTCAGGCCTTTTCTTCAGGATTTCACTGAAACAAGACATAGACTACTGATGAGGTGATCTTAAAATGACCTTCATTTTCCTTTCTAAGTTGAACTCGAAGTGTGTGTGTGTGTGTGTGAAGAGAGGTGGAGAAAAAAGCCCTCCACGTCACGATGAGTGCAATCTCATAGGCCCGTATGCACCAACGAAGATTATCTTGAACTCAGGTTGAGCTTGGAGAAATTATACTATAATTGGTATTAATTCCTCCAAGGGTGAGCCACAGCTTTTCAATTGTTCAGCTTTGCCAGGGCATGATGTGACAATGGGAAAGTTGTGGCTCAACCTGAGTTCAAGATAATCTTCTTTGGTGCATACGGCCCATAAGTCTAATCTCTTTTCCTTGATCACATTCATTCATGATTGACTCACCCAAGAAATCCAGCTATCAAACATTCTACTTCAGGATGTTGTCTGAGGTACTTTTCATTCTCCATGCGGGTTTGTATCTGTCAATGGAGGAAAATTTGTTTCACGTCAATAACAGAGCAGGAAAATCACTATACCTTACCACAGTCAGCTAGTCCTACATCGCCTACATTGCACTACACACATCTCATGATCTTATGTGCCATGGATGGATGCCAACCATCAAGATTGACAAGTATAAGATGATCATGATGGATGTCAACGCGATGTGGTGATTAGGCCTGGGCCTATAGATGTGCACCGAAAATTGCGGACCATGTGACGTGACGTCGTAGTGCATCCAACACATGCCGATGGCGATGCATTGCGACGTCACTGGGGACTGACTGACACCGTGTAAACATAATGACATGGTCTGCAATTTATATTTATGGTACATGGCCAGCCACAATATCAGATTATTGCATCGCCAGCGCCAAGGCGTGGACTGCCTAAAAATCATGTGACGTCACATAGGCCTAGCCCTACAGTACACCATGTCCATGCATGCGATGCACTGATGATGCACACACAAAAGTACACAGTAGGCCTATTAACACACGTCCACCGTCCATGCATAGGGCAGGCTAGCAGCAGGCACACTACTACTAGGCGGTAGCCCCATCTAACCACAAAATGGTCGTATTTAACACTGACGCGAACCTTAAATTTGTTAATTTTCTCTTGCTGTTCAGGACTAAGGGCACCGAGGTCCCCAGGCCCTCCTAAATCGTACGGTTCCATCCCCTGCGGAGGTTCATGTTTGGGTTGAGTCGCCATTTTGATACAAACTGCGGCTGCCAGGCAATTCTTCGGTCTCACTCCACAGTTTTGACTGACATTCATTCTTTCCTACATTGTGCACTCAACAAATAGTTCTATATTTTCGATGGAAATTTATGAAGACTCAGTTCATTGTCAACGACGATTGTCCCATACTAATTTCACAGTGATGGGACAGTGATAATATTTCTGGCGTATTTCTCCATTCAGCCACTGCGTATTATTGGCGTCGCGTAGTAATACAACTAGCTCTCAGGAAGACAAGGTAGTGTTATGGCCAAGTGAAGCTTTCTCAAAACTTCAAATCAAAATTTAAAAAATTTGTCAACTAAGTTACTTTTGTATGAAACAGAATATCAGGGTAAAATTACTTTTTTCAAGTTAACCCAGAAAAATGTAGAAGAATTTGCCATGGTTTTCAAAAAGGCGTGGCCCTCATAGTGTCACATGGAAGGAAAATTAGTTTCATTTAATTCTATCGTTATAACACAAATCCTTGTCAGGCTGATAGCGAACACCATTGTGGTGTAGGTTTCCCCCAAATGGACAATACTACGCACTTCGTGAATAAGGTCCCTGGGACGCCATGTGTTTGTTACGACTGATTTTATCATATTTTTTAGTAGAGCGGTTAAGGGTAAAAAATCTTTCACTTCTTCAAGAAAGCACGAAACTCCCCACATGGGTACTTTGATACAAGGATCATGAAAAAAATGGACCCCAAAAATTCGCGCCCCCTGGTGGCCGCCATATTGGTTTTAAATATGGCCGCCATAATAGCCATTTTTCGGCAATATCCTCTCAGGTCCTATTGCTCATAGCACTGTAAATAAAGTATTTTTACGCATGTTTTGGATATCGAGGAACAACATGGAACCCCAAAAATTTATGTCACATGACGCCATGTTGGATTTAAAAGCAATAGCTTCAGAAGCGCGCTCATTAGCCGTAAAAAAAATTCAATATATTTATGTAAAATAAAAAACAATACCGGTACATGTATTTTAAAACCCAGCTGTGACACTTGCATGATCATTCGACAACACGTGTTATCTGAAATCGTGCCCTGCGCGATTCGCCGCCAAAGTGAACCTCCAAACGGAGAGCGTGGATCGGGGAGATCCACTAATTCTGAAGCGCAGAACACAAGCGAGCACGTAGTACAGTCAGACAGCGCCAAGGCCATCCATCACGTGACGTATCCTTTCGTTCGAACAGCAAATCATCGGTTTTTCCAATTGGAGTTGTTCCATATCAGGGCTCCCTGCTGAAATACCTTGTGGCCATCAATCACTGAATCCTTACCTGTTCTCCGGCTGCTGAAATAAAGCATACGGTTAAAGCTTTTTCCGGGTTATTAGTCTTACAAGCGAGCAAGGCAGGGTGCCGCAGTTTCAAGGCTGGTGAAATTCTTGTGGATTTACGAATTGCAAACTGCAGTAGAAGAAAACCGGAGCAACGGTAAAATGTTTCTGAAGTCGTGATATTAGAAGAAAAGTGGAGATATTGCTGTATAAGAACAACTGAATACCAGAATATCCCAGCAAGGTTCGAACCCTCGTGCCCTTGCGCCCTTGAAAGGATGGATTCAAAAGTGAAATTGGATGGTGAGGGAGAGAAGGAGAGGCGGAGATGGAGCAATCCAACCGAATTTCTCCTGTCGTGTATCGGTTATGCCGTGGGCTTGAATAATGTTTGGCGATTTCCTTATCTTTGTATGCGGAATGGAGGGGGTAAGTTCAGAAACTTGTCTCTACGAGTTCGTGTTACCCAAGTCCTATATCCGCCAACGAGGCGGGCGGAGGCGCTGCTCCGCGTGAGAGGCGGGCGGAGGCGCTGCACCGCGTGAAAGGCGGGCGGGGGCGCTGACTCCGCGTGAGAGTTTTCTTCTGCAAGTTGGCTCTCAATGCGCAATTCATCACTGTTTGTTCCGTACGGCTTACGCCGAGACCATCCACGCTAAGATTTGGTAGTGAATCGTGTTGAGAATGGACCACTCGTTGGTGAACCATGTTCCTTTTCGTCGACTAACTTCTGGTCCATTTCTCTTCTCCATCCAGGTGCCTTTTTGGTCCCGTATTTTCTCTTTCTCTTCGTGTTTGGCATTCCTTTGGCTCTCCTGGAAATTTCCATTGGCCAGTACGGAAGTGCATCAGTGGTGACTGCCTGGAAAATATGCCCTCTATTAAAAGGTATTTTTTTCATTCTTGCCCGCCTGTAAAAACGTTTATTTTGAAAACCGTAAAACACAGCGTCCCGTTAAAAGGACAGGCGAAAAAATCTCCTGTTCGGACGTAAAACAAGCAGGGATGAGGTAAAACCAAAAATAGAGCTCGCTTATCTATTTTTGGTAAAACACATATATTCTACTTCAGGCGTTGGCTGGTGTATGGTTATCATCAACATGTTTGGCGTAATATACTTCCCCGTTTTGATGGCCTGGCTCCTCTACTTCGTCTACTCCAGCTTCCGGCGTGACCTCCCTTGGATGAATTGTGAAAACGAATGGAACACTGACGCCTGTCTCTCAAGATTCCAGGCGCCAAATATGACAAACATCACCTCGTCCAATGAAACCAATGTTTACAACTACAATTTGACCAATGGAGGAGGTTTTTACAATGTGACCAATGGAAGAGGTTTTTACGATATCCAATCAGATAACGGCTCTTTTGGAGGCAATTTAACATCGATGAAATACGTTTCTCCATCGGAAGAATTTTGGCAGTATGTGATTTATTAGCTAACTACATGTATATGAAGAACACTTGTATGCGCGGTATGACGGTGTTTGCCCTGCGCCATCGGCCGTGTTGAAGTAGAATTCGGTCTTTGTTCCTTTTAGTGTCAAGAATATACCATGTAATGTATTCTTGCATACTAATACATCGCTTGGCCAATCGCCGCCAAAGAGAATAAGTACCATGTGAAATGTCATTTGGTTGGATCGTGGCTTCGACAGAAGCTATTTTTGAATAATGGGAGAATGCGCGTTCGTCTTTGAAAGGACGCCGATTTGGCTTTGGTATAGAGGGTGTCGACCGCCACTGTGTGACTGCATCGCTTTTTCATACAATAAGCTGAGAATCGGCTGGTTCTTTTGACTTTACCTGTTTCTCTGTCTTCAGTCACAATGTATTAGAGATATCCGACGGCGTAGATCAGCCCGGTGCTCTCAGATGGCCCCTGGTAATCTGTCATCTCATCGCGTGGGCGACGCTGGCCCTTATTCTGTGGAAGGGTATCCGAAGTGTTGGCAAGGTAAAAAATACAACTGCGGTGCCGAATGTTTTGGTAGATGTTTGATTTGAATGGTAGCATCTCCGTCCGCAAAGGTTTTTGCTCGATCAGTCAACATGAGACGAACAACTTCAAACAGTATTGGCAACCCAAAGGCAGTCCTTCAGCTTTAAATGCAAATGTGTTATAAATCTCCCCCGAACCAATGCTAGGCCTATGACTTTAGCGAAGTCAAGATGTCACATAAATTTATCACATGAAATTTTCCCTAGGTTGTCTACGTCACTGTGACCCTTCCATACGTCTTCCTGACCGTTCTACTGGTCCGTGGGTGTACTCTACCTGGATCCCTCGAAGGTATTCTATTCTACATCATGCCAGACATGAAAAAGCTTGCTGAACCCAGGGTAGGTTCTTCTGATATAATATGAGACATTTTCACTTGTTCAGTAACTACATACCAGTATGGCAATATTCGGTAGCATCAACACCCCTTGGGTGCGGAACGCTTCCAAATACCTACATCCAAATGCCACGTCGTTCAAAGTTTATTACAGCCCGATTTTTTTCATACCATTTTGGTTCCAGATTTGGGCTGAAGCCGCTTTACAAATCTTCTACACGCTCGGAGCCGGTTGGGGCGGATTGATGAACTTTGCAAGTCATAACAAATTTCACAACAATGTTGTGCGGTAAGTCAAAATGTGTCTTAAGCAAGGTTCATTGGCACACGGAATTGATCCGACTCAGGTCCGTAAAAAATCGATCATATGGACTTCAGCGTTGTCGTATCCGGAAAACTAGGGGCAAACGGACTTGAAACGGACCGGATCCGTGTGCCAATGAACCTTGCTTTAATCGTTAAGCAAGGTTCATTGGCACACGGATCCGATCCGTTTCGAGTCCGTTTGCCCCTAGTTTTCCGGATACAACAACGCTGAAGTCCATTTGATAGACTTTTTACGGACCTGAACCGGACCAATTCCGTGTGCCAATGAACCTTGGGTTAGTCTGCTGTTCATTCTGTTCGTCCGCAATCGGCCAACGAACGCATGGATGTAGACTGCTTTCAACGGCGAAGTCTGTCGCGTTCTCAAACCATCCATATACCCCTCTACAACCATGGCTTACAATTCTGTTGTCTGTTTCTCTTCAGGGATACCCTCATAATCAGCCTGGTGAACTGTGCCACAAGTTTCTATGGTGGGTTCGCTATCTTTTCCGTGATTGGCTACATGGCTCAGAAGGTCAATCTCCCTGTTGACGAAGTTATCACGTCTGGTAGGTTAAGCAATGACCGACCATAGGCTAGGCCTGGTGTGTGTGTGCAGTGGCTTGAGTCAGCCGTTGGCGCTCGACGGCAGTCGCACATTGCCAATATCGAACTGGCTTGATCAGGCGCTGGCGAACGCTTGGCGCCGGCGTTAGTGTTGGGAGTTGGCGTTCTCAGTCACATGATTTCAAAATGGCAGCCCGAGTTGGAGTGTCGTCTGTGGCCGACTTTACCTCGGCCTCTGGCATGTCTCTGGCGAGCAATCATGTAGGCCTACAGGCAAAGACACGAATCCTCGTGAACGCTTCCCTCTTTCCCAAACCCATTTCAGGTCCTGGTTTGGCTTTCGTAGCTTACCCAGAGGCACTGGGAACCTTACCCTTTCCACAGGCATGGTCCGTCCTGTTTTTCTTGATGCTCCTCACCTTAACCTTAGACTCACAGGTAAGAAAACTGACTCGCCGAAACATCTGCATGAATCAGAGGAAAAAATTCGCTCCTGGTTTATCGCCTGCTCGGCCGCCATGTGATAATTGGGAGAAATACCTCATGTATTTCTCCGCACTGCGCCGTGTGCTCGTCCGTTTTTGGACGCACCGTCATACATTGGAAACGGACACGCGTAAAACGAAAAAGCGGGAAAGAATGAACTTTACTGCCTATAAGTATGGGCCACGATTTAGATGTAACGACATTTGATACAGCGGACCATGCCAGCGAGCATTTTGCCTTCGAAATGAAATCACGCCAAAATACATGTACGATGAGTACCGTCTAAAGGCCCGTTTCCACTATAGCGGATTCCACGGCGGTTTCCGAGGAGCGGTGCAGTTTTCACAGGGCTTTGGATAATCCTTCGATGGTTTAACAATACAATGGACTATTGATTATCCCAATGCCTGTGAAAACCGCTCCGCTCGCCGCAAGACGCGGCAGAATCCGCTATAGTGGAAACGGGCCTTAAAGGCCTGAACCCACTGTCGCGTTTTTCCGCCGCGGTTTCATCACTGCCCGACAAATCCTTTGTTATTTTCTCGGTCCGCTGCCATTTAACAAAGCATTTTCCGCCAGTGCGTTTTCCCGCTGCGCGAAAACGCGTCAGTGGGTTCAGGCCTTAAGGCCGTCTCACACGAGCGCCGAGTACGGCGTCAACTAGCGCGTTTTGAAAACGCCGACAAGCGCACTATTTAGCGCATAGTTGACGCCGTGTGAACGCACGTCCTGCGTTTTCAAAACGCAGGCCCTGCGTTTTCGTGCGTTTTGACGACTTCCGGTACGTAGCGTCTCTTCTCTTTGACGCAGAGAATGCGATAAATTAACGCAAAGTAGGCGTTTGTAAACGCGCAGTGCGTTTACAAACGCTGCGTTTTCATGCGTTCTCATGCGTTTTCATGCGTTCTCATGCGTTTTCATGCGTTCTTAAACGCAGCGTTTGCGTCAATAGACGCACTCCTCTGCGTTTTCGAAAAGGTTTTGGACATGTTGAAAACCAATGCGTTCACCCAGGGGTCTGCGTTTACAAACGCAGAGTTGGCGCACGCAGTGCGTCAACCCTGCGCTCATTTCGGCGTTTCATAAACGCCCCTAGGCGCACGGCCTAAACGCCGGATAAAACGCTCGTGTGAGACGGCCTTTAAGGCTCGTTTCCACAGACGCGTTTCACGCTGCGTGATGCGTCAAATCTTTTGTTATTTTCCACCGCTCTGCTTCCAAACAATGGGCGAAGCGTCAAAACGCTCACGCTACCGCTTCTGTGGAAACGGGCCTTTTAAGGCTCGTTTCCACAGACGCGTTTCACGCTGCGTGATGCGTCAAATCTTTTGTTATTTTCCGCCGCTCTGCTTCCAAACAATGGGCGAAGCGTCAAAACGCTCACGCTACCGCTTCTGTGGAAACGGGCCTTAAAGGCCTGAACCCACCGTCGCGTTTTGCCGCCGCGGTTTCATCACTGCCCGACAAATCCTTTGTTATTTTCTCGGTCCGCTGCCTTTTTAACAAAGCATTTTCTGCCGGTGCGTTTGCCCGCTGCGTGAAAATGCGTCAGTGGGTTCGGGCCTTTAGAGTTCCCTCTTTCTCTTCAGTTCGGTTCTGTCGAGTGTCTCCTCGGAGGTCTTCGGGATGCGTTTTCTCACATTTTGACAACCAAAAGACGACATCGGGTGATGACGGTGACGTTTTTCATCTTTCACTGTCTTGCTGGTTTTATATTTTACACGAGGGTACGTATAATTTGAACACAAGGCGAGTGTACTACGGTAAAAGATTTCACAGGACACGCCCACCGGTAGCCAGCTCCATCTGTCGGTTGGAGACGAAATAAAAGCTATGAACAAGCCTTCGAAATAGGCCTGTCTATGGTTCGAAGCTTTTTAACGGCACAAATAGTACAAAATCCACAGGCGGGCTTATGAATTTTTGGTCGAGCTTATGAATTTTTGGTCGTAGTAAATTCCCATCTGTACACAGGCAGGTATATATTACTTCCAAATATGGGATTGGTATCTTGCCGCGGTCAGTTGCCCTTTCGTGGTGTGTGCTGAAGTCGTCGTCGTTTCCTGGATATACGGTAAGAATTACTGACCTCTGACCCCACTTTGCATAATGCACTGTCATACATAGGTCCGACCCTTTCAAACTCAACTGAACTTGCCTTAGGACCAAAGGTATGGGAGACGGTGCTTTTGTCACCTGTACAGAGTTTCTGTACCTTAAACCTACATAGTTCCAAAAATGTACAAAAAATAGATGAAGACCTACCTGTAACAGAGAGCAAATGTGTGACTTCAGACTACCTCTTTCAGAAAAAAGACTACATCCGTGTTGAGCGTCTTCTGGAGACCTTCCCCAGCACGTACGATATGACACGACTTCTCGGGCCAAAGTTGAAAGTTGAGATGGACAAACGTGATATCTTAGGCTACCCGTTGTTGCAGTGGATCATATCCAGCAATAGATCACATATTGTCAAATTACCACCAGAAAAGGTTGGTGAGATTAAAAATCGATTTTAGATAAGTGGCAACAGAGTTGCTCTGGCTATGCTTACTCCTGATGAACTGTCAGTAAATTATCAATCAAAGATGAACAATCACTCTAAAGATGCACATTTACTTTTATTCCAGCAAATTAGTTTCATGCACACACCGCACCAGTTTCTGCTTTGGAGTAGCCCACCTGCCAAAGAAGCCATCTTCCGTGCTGCAAAAGAAAAGTCTGGTAGCACATTTGCCTTCCAGTAAGTACACTCTTGGCTGTTGGTGTAATTCAGTGCTCTCGCCTCATATGTTATGGGTTTGATTCATGGTCCAAACCATGAAATACCGATATCTCTTGAAGGTTTTGCATGCATGGATATTACCGGTATTCCATCAGTAACCTTTGCTGTATTCATGTTTCAGTGGATCACATATTGAGAATTGGCATTCGATAATGCGGAATGGCCTTATAAATGCATCCGGCACGAAACACCAGGTAAGTCAAATGGAGCTGCTGTTATAGATCCAGTGGTGTCAGCCTCAAACCAAATGTTCTCCCTGGCCTGCAATTGAAAACAGTTAGTTGAGGTCGCTGGTCCAAGCGTACCTTCATGATATACTTTACTGTTTCAGATGCATGGTGCTGCTTATGGCAATGGCATCTATCTCAGTCCTCATGCAAGCATTTCCTTCAACTACTCGGGTATGGGCAATGGGAACTACAGACCTACCATCAAGAAAGTGAGTCCTTCAGTAATGCCTTCAATAATGCTCGTGTATGAAGAGTGAAAACAAACTTACTTTGTGTGACTAAATCATGCACAGCAGATTTTGACATTGAACTGGTGTTTCTGAGAAAACACCTTTAAATAGGCCCTCGAGCCCAACATAAATCCAAGCTCCTTTCTTACAACCGAGTTCTAATAGAATTATGTTTAAACTAAAAAGTGACCAGGCTATGTTCTCTGGTTGATACCTTTCACCCACATGTATCTGTTGACACTGGGTATGCACATTTCTTGGATGTGAATTGAAATCTGTTAACTCTCCTTCCAGACCACCGACAAAATGACATCGGGACGGTTTCTGAAGAGCAAAAATCTGACGTGCATAGCCCTGTGCGAAGGTAGAAGTTTGTTACTTGTGCTTGGTTGTGGGTTTCGTTCCCAGTTCGACACTTCACAAAGAATCAGTGTGGCGCAGTGGAAACATCAGCGCCTGTCACTTCTGAGGTGCTGGGTTCGATCTCCAATCAGACCCAGTCTTTTAGCGTGTTTGTTTACTTGCCTGGGCCTCACCTGGGTGAGACCCATCGGCGTTCTTTTTCGTGTGACGTCATGATCTGGGGTCTGTCGGGCCTGCCCGAAGTAATCACCTCGCCGAGGTGATTAGTTGGGGAAGTATCCCAGAATGCCTTTCAACACAATGGCGTCGAACGTGCCGAATCCACCATTTTTACCCAAACTGGATATAAATAATGGTTAGCATGCAACTATAGATGCAGATAGGGAGGATAAAATTGCTGCCAGGGCGACTTACATCTTCTGGTCGTCCATGTCGTCTGCTGGTGTGTCAGTGCCATTGCTTGCCGTCAGTTTGCCTGATCACGTGGTGCAAACTTACACGGGTGAGACCCAACAGCGTTCGTGAATGTGGCTTTATTGAGCATGCGCGACGGTCGCTCAGAAATTTACACCGGGGAGGCCCAGGCAAGTAAACGAACACGCTATTTATGTGATAAAGAGAGCACTCTCTTTGAAAGCTGAGGTTGTCTCCAGGCACTCTGGTTTCCTCCTGCTGTACATTGTCATTTAACCTCCTTCTATTACCGGTACTGCTGGCGATTTATGCCTAATGCGAGGGTTCGAATCCGGTAGGAAGCTATGTCTTTCACTAAGAAACCCGTTACTATTTCATGTTCTTCTATTACAGTGATTTCAAACACAGACCTCAAGCAACATTCAAATATATGGGTGGCAGTGAATCCTGACTATGTGTGTACAAGGTTCTTCTTTGTGTACGTATATTTTCTTTTTTGTGCTTGAGCTGGCTGTCTCATCACCGACTCGACCATAGGGAACCGCGGGGGGTGTTATTTGCCTCGGAGCCTGTTGTAAGGAAGCCAACAGCAAAGAATGCCCATTGAGAGCCAACATGTACGAGAGGAGGCTCAGGTGGAGTCCACCTGTAAATTCTGCACATGGGACAGATGTGAAGAGCCTGGGATGAGATCCTATATTGCCCTGGCTGGATCAATCCCTGGACCTGCCACTGCTTAGCGACGTGATAACCACTCGACTATCAGGACTCTTCCAGCTGCCAGTTGTTGATGGTGTTGCAATATCCAAAATAATAATTCGTTACTCCTTTGTATCTCCAGGTATGAAGATGGACAGATCGGAGATTCAAACATCGACACTCAACTTCCGAAGTACAGGTCAGAAATCTCCAAAGCTGTGTCATACCACAACATATGTTAGACTTAGGAAAGAGGAGAGACTTCTACACTATGTGTCAACGTACTGTAGAATGACAGTACATCCCTGGAGTTGAAGAATGTGATTTAATGCTGGCATATGGCCATAGTGCTGAGCATGTTGAAAAGTTAACATGGTCTTCACCGTTAAATGTGTCACACGTGTACTTTATCAAACAGTATAAGTGCTCAATGTGATGGTCTCTGCATGTTTAGATAGTACCGGTACTTAAAATTGTACATGTAGTAATTTTGCATTATCCCCGATATTGTGGTCTTCACTACTTGAAGGCCCACACACCTACACACATCTTATTGGCTTACCTCCAGATGGCCATAATGGGGCTTGTTCAAATTCATAGGAGGTGACCAAAGGAAGTAACATTGTCTTTGCCAGAGAGGAGTGTTTTTTGTGGGAAATATTATTTTATGTGATCTGTAATGTTTGCTGCGTGCAATCAGTCTCACATTTTAAAATGTGCAATAACTGGTTTAATCAGGGGAAGAAAGTAACTGAGGTCACACATGGGGCGATGAATAGATTGCTTAGTTGTGGGTAGGTGCAACTTCCACACCATCCACTAATCTATCAACCATCACTTGCCTGTTTTGGTCACCGACTTCAGATCTCTTTTTATGTTTCACCCTTGTTTTCTTTTATTGAAGGTAATGCTTTACTTTATTTAAAAGTGCATATGTATATGTCATGTAAAAACACTCGGTCTGTTTGCAATAAACTATATTTCCATAAAAATAATAATCAGCCTTGTGTCGTTCAGTGAAACAGTCCCTCGATTTCTGTTGTCTGGTGAAAAACTGCTACCCTCTGTTATTACATCACCCATGTTGACTCAAGTTGACAACTTTTGCCTGTTGATCTACCAGTATAGGAAATTGTTCCCTTACAACTTTTGCCGAGACCAATGACATAATTTATGTCACTGGTTATGTCATTATGTCAGAAAACCTGGGAGTTATTTATTAAATAGGCCTAACTGCCAGGTTTTCTATGTGCAAGTTGCCATTGAAAGCACATTGCTTCCTGTTCTCCATGTACACTGTAAGTATTCCACATGACGAGGAGTTGAAGATAAAGTTTAAAATACATCAAAATGATTTTACAAACCTGTGTTGTTTATTAATAAATACTAGTATCACATATACATGCACAAGAGAACAAAATGGCAACTCTCAAACCCAAGAACAGTGGCCAACCATATCTGAAACATTCAGTATTGCTTCTGAATTCGGCTCGGCAGATTGCTTTACCGTGTTCAGTCATGAACTAGTCAGGTTTTCCACATCTCTGTGCCATATTCTGCCCTCACTGGGCCAGAGCTGAGGTCAGTGAATCTGACAGGTTCAGTATGAAGGTATGTCACAAACACGTGGAGAGAAAAGCTCAAGTTGATAAGTTAAAGTGAATCGATAGCAAATTTTGTTTACATTTGGCTGGTATTTGTAAGCACAAAATTCAGCCAATCAAAATGCACGGAAATTTCTTTGTTGACATTCTGGAGAAGTTTGTTTACCGGTACATTTTTTCCTGAAAATTCGTCCCCTTTCAAATTCTATTTCTAAATCAAATTTTTTCGCTTTCGATTTGCTTTAATCTGTATACGGTAATGGAACCCAAAAAATGTGACCAATTGTGCAATTTGTCACAATTCTCACAAGATCAATTTAAGACCTTTAAAGGGGAACTGACCACTTGGTCAGCCAAACTGGGCTACCTACACCTCAAAATGCCTTATGATATCACTTCAGGACTCACAATAGTTTGATTCAAAAATCTCCACCCATTTCCGAAATAAACACCAAAATGTAATTTTCGAATTCAAATTTCCCGCTCAATTAGTGATGTCATTCAGAGAACCATTACAATATAGTGACCATTGCAAAATGTGCTATATCTGCATCTAAGACAGCTGGACAGAATATATTTCTAATGTCAACCACGTTGCCGTGATTGAGAATCAATAAGTCAGCCATGTGGGAATCTTTACACCTGAAATTCAGGTGAAAATTCAGAAATAATTGAAAATACCATATTTACAGATTTCGATATCTTAGTCAATCACGACAGTTTGTTGAATAATAATATCCTTCCTGAGACAGTTAGTGTTTACTTTGAACTTTTCCTCCTAAATCAACACTTTGAGTCAGAAAGTGCACTTGATAGGCTCTCCAGGATAAAGATTTAGTACAGTTTACAATGGATGACTATAGAAATGGTTCTAGGAATGACGTCACTAATTGAGCGGGAAATTTGAAATCTGAGAAATACATTTTTGTGTGTAGTTTGAAAATGAGCTGAGATTTTTTCACCAAATTTTTGCCAGCCATAGAGTGGTGTCAAACCCATTTGACACAGCAAAAATAGACGTTATACTTGAAGAGGTCGCTTCCTCTTTAAGATAAATATAATATACAGGAAGTCAACTTCCAGATTTTGCAAATTTTCGACCCCAACCGGGGTCTTCTTCAGGCTGGCACTTAACAGTACAAGACTCTAGAATAGACTGAGTCTTGTACTTGTAACAGTCTTGTACTGTTAAGTGCCAGCCTGAAGAAGACCCCGGTTGGGGTCGAAAATTTGCAAAATCTGGAAGTTGACTTCCTGTATATTATCACGTTGTGTGTCAATTTTAGTGCTATTTCTTTCTTTGTAAGATAAATATAAATAACAGTAATCTGTGGCATGTGATGCATTGACCAGTTCTCACATCCAAGATCTACCATACAGGTATAACACTGGAACTTGCAACCACAAGCTTAACGTATAGAGTAGTTTGGAGGAAGCAATAAACTGACACTCTCATTGTGGCCAACTGTTTTACTGATAGTGATATCTTCAACAGTAAAATTAAGTATGACTTGATATGTGGGAGTGTTCAGTGTTGTAGGATGGAAGAGAGGAGTCCAACTGCCGCTAACACAAATTTAACAACGAATGTCTGTCATTGACAATGACTGTCACAGCAACTCAAACTTTTGTCAGAACCTTGTGTTGTTTGATCTTTTCCTGCCGATCTTCTAGCTGCTGTGTCACCATCTCTGGCAGATTCGAGTTAGTAAAATGTGCTGAAAAGAGAAACATGTTGATGTTACAGGCGGCATACCAATCTTGACATAAAAGTAACTCACTAACACAAGATGATAACAGGATGGGCTTCCCACATTTGAGGGCTGGTCATACTTACTGGCAGCAAACTCTCGAATATTTTCAGGCCTTTTCTTCAGGATTTCACTGAAACAAGACATAGACTACTGATGAGGTGATCTTAAAATGACCTTCATTTTCCTTTCTAAGTCAAACTCGATGTGTGTGTATGAAGAGAGAGTGAGAAAAAAGCCCTCCAAGTCACGATGAGTGCAATCTCATAGGCCCGTATGCACCAATGAAGATTATCTTGAACTCAGGTTGAGCTTGGAGAAATTATACTATAATTGGTATTAATTCCTCCAAGGGTGAGCCACAGCTTTTCAATTGTTCAGCTTTGCCAGGGCATGATGTGACAATGGGAAAGTTGTGGCTCAACCTGAGTTCAAGATAATCTTCGGCCCATACGTCTTATCTCTTTTCCTTGATCACATTCATTCATGATGACTCACCCAAGAAATCCAGCTATCAAACATTCTACTTCAGGATGTTGTCTGAGGTACTTTTCATTCTCCATGCGGGTTTGTATCTGTCAATGGAGGAAAATTTGTTTCACGTCAACAACAGAGCAGGAAATTCACTATACCTTAATACCGCAGTCGGCTAGTCCAACATCGCCTACCGGTACATTGCACTACACACATCTTATGTGCCATGGATGGATGCCAACCATCAAGATTGACAAGAATAAGATGATCATGATGGATGTCAACGCGATGTGGTGATTAGGCCTGGGCCTAGTTAGTACGTACCGGTAGGCCTACATGTTTGTCGGTATGATGACTGATAGATAGATAGGCCTACGGTAGCTAAATACATTGTAGGCCTATCCCTTGTGCCAACAAAACACCACATTCACATGAATCAGGGTGTCTACAGCCTGTGGAGCACCAAATTTAATACATTTTTAAGACTTGTACTTGTAGGCCTAGGCCGAGTAGACACCATGGCTTGTATGTTTGATAGAACGCTCCTTAACGTTAAGGTCGACCTTTAAAGTCTATTGTAAAACCATCGAGAACAATAGATTTAAGGTGGACCTTGTTAAGGAACGTTCTAAAATACGGCCCCGTGTCTGTGACAAAAACTGACATCATCAGCATGGACAAAAATCTATCAAAATCCCTCTCAGCTCAGCTCAGGCGCTGACTGAGGCTCAGCCTGAGCCTCAGGGCAGGCAGGGCTTACCGGTCGGTACAGAATTCATGCAATAAAAGTAGGCCCTAGGCCTAACATAAACATGATAAAAGGTGGCCAGCCACAATATCAGATTTGCATCGCCAGCGCCAAGGACTGCCTAGGCCACCATCATGTGACGTCACATTCACATAGGCCCCCGACATAGGCCCCCGGCCTACGTTTAGCCCTACCATGTCAGGGGCGGATCCAGAATCATGGGAAAGTGGGGGCACAGCCAGTGCACGTTGTGGAAAACCTTGGTAAAATTTTAACATCTTTTCAAAATTTCGAAATTTCCCGGTCGATTTTAAAGATTTTCCACAAAATAGAGGGGGCACGGGCCGGGTGTGCCCCCCCTTGGATCCGCGCCTGCATGTCCATACCATACATCGCATAGGCCTATGCATAGGCCTATGCCATATGCATGTGCTGATCTGATGATGCACACAAACTCCCCTAGGCGGTAGCCCCATCTAACCATCCTAAAATGGTCGTATTTAACTCTGACGCGAACCTTAAATTTGTTAATTTTCTCTTGCTGTTCAGGACTAAGGGCACCGAGGTCCCCAGGCCCTCCTAAATCGTACGGTTCCATCCCCTGCGGAGGTTCATGTTTGGGTTGAGTCGCCATTTTGATACAAACTGCGGCTGCCAGGCAATTCTTCGGTCTCACTCCACAGTTTTGACTGACATTCATTCTTTCCTACATTGTGCACTCAACAAATAGTTCTATATTTTCGATGGAAATTTATGAAGACTCAGTTCATTGTCAACGACGATTGTCCTAATTTCACAGTGATGGGACAGTGATAATATTTCTGGCGTATTTCTCCATTCAGCCACTGCGTATTGGCGTCGCGTAGTAATACAACTAGCTCTCAGGAAGACAAGGTAGTGTTATGGCCAAGCATGGAGGTATAAAAGCTTTCTCAAAACTTCAAATCAAAATTAAAAAAATGTCAACTAAGTTACAGAATATCAGGGTAAAATTACTTTTTTCAAGTTAACCCAGAAAAATGTAGAAGAATTTGCCATGGTTTAAAAGGGCGTGGCCCTCATAGTGTCACATGGAAGGAAAATTAGTTTCATTTAATTCTATCGTTAACACAAATCCTTGTCAGGCTGATACCGAACACATGTGGTGTAGGTTTCCCCCAAATGGACAATACTTAATACGCACTTTGTGAATAAGGTCGCTGGGACGCCATGGGCCGTATTCATGATCATCGCACGATTAAGGGTGTTTTGGCCTAATCAGCGTACAAATTCTGCATTACACAGGTTAAAGGCCTAGAAAACTATGGCCCGTATTCAATAAGGGTGATCATCGCACGTTTAAGGGTGTTTTGGCCTAATCAGCGTACAAATTCTGCATTACACAGGTTAAAGGCCTAGAAAACTATTGTCTGATGTCTGTACGGTGGTTCACCAGAGGCGTTTACCCGCAGGATAGTCACACGCGTCTAACTATCCTGCGTCTAAGTCAAAGAG
>NMRB01001354.1:3042-18423 GCA_002633025.1 Notospermus geniculatus
TTGCAAATGCCTTGATCTCAGCCGACTGTGATACACTGTGGACACAATACCAGCACCCTACAGGCAAATATACTGAAATTCGAGACGAAGAAGCCCCCAACAGCTGTAACTTTTTTTGTAAGTGACAGTGTTACAAATGTATGTGATGCGCTGTACATACAGCTGTGTATTTTTTGTATACTGCATGAAGTCGCCAGAAAACCACAAATAACATCGGCATCCGTCATACCAATGTTACTGTTGAGGGTTCAATCTGACAATTCAATCGTACTGCACACTCGTAGCTACTCTAGGAAGTCATTCTTACTCAGCAGTCCGAGAAATTGGGGGAAATATTTCGCCGTTTTCGACCGACCACACAGGCGGCAGCCATTTTGATTCCTCCTGATTTTCGCCTTCGGGATGATTCGGGAACTTCCGGAGCGGAATCCGTGAAGCGAGACCTAAAATCGCGCTCTTAAAAAGTATTACTAAAATTGTTCGCTAAGTGTATCGTGGTTTTACTAGTACTAATTTATTGAGTAAATTTGTCTTGACAATTATCAAGTGTTATCTCGGTTGCTGTCGCGTATTAGCGGAGATATCTGATTTTGAACGGCGCGATCCTGCCCAAAAAAGTGCCGATTTTTCTCCGTAGTCGGTCAACTAATGTCTCATTACTCAAAAGAAACTTCGTTAATAAACATAATCTTTGCGTGTATATGTCTATTAGATATCAATCTTATGGAATCTGATCGGTTCGGATCATTGAATGTGATTGAATGAGAGTTCTGGGCGTATTTCCGAAGATTGGTAAATCGCGGAAAATTCGCGCGCTAATGAGGTCGTTAATGATATGCAAGGACGTCACGACATACATGAGTTTGACGTCAAATCCGGGCCGCGGCCACCTGACTGACACGAAATAACGTCATCGCGTCATCGTGACGTTCCTTCAGGAAACACGTGGCGCTGTGAGCAGTGCGACCGAAGTTTCTTTTTTCTAACGTTATTTCCATTTATTTCTGGTGTGAAAATCACCCTTTCGTTTCGGTCACCTGGCATTAAAATTTACACCATCTTGTAACAGATGAAAATGTCTGCAATTTTGCAATGCTTTTTTCCTTAAAATGAAGACATAGATGACGATTTCGGCAACGTCTTCATCTCATTTTTTCTATTAAAATCGGTATTTCCCTTTTAACACAATTTATTCGGTTTGGATATTATAGTGTTTGTTGAAAAATCTGACGAGTTTCAAAAAGTGTGTTTAAGACTTAGACGCGTGTAACTTCGTCAAGTTCATGGTGGATGTGTGTGCATTTAGTGAAGTTACACGCGTCTAAGTCTTAATCGCGCGATGATCACCCTTTTTGATATGGCCCTTTTGCATTAAACAGAATGTTAAGCCAATAACCTGGACTTATTTTTCGGCCAAGATTCCTACGCTGATCACGGACGTACACGTCGGCCAAATCTGGCCGATGTGATGCGTTCCACGGCTGCCAACATCGGCACCATCGACATATCCATCGATACCTCGTAAGAACTCGGTATATGTAGATGGCACGAATAGTAAAACAATCCAAAGCGTGAGGTTTCAAAAGTGCCGTTTTTTCGGAATGCAGCAGTAACTGATGAGCACAGTGTACAGATACAGATATACAGATATTCAGATATACAGATATTGTGCAAGTGATTCTTGCAGCAATATTAGTCATCGGATTTTGAATGAAACACTAAAGAAATAGGATAAAAAGCAAAATGATTTGAAAACAAATTTTTCTATTACACTGCATACTGCATTTTTAATTACATGTAATAGTCCGGGAGCTGGGCGACATTTGTTTAAGCTGGAAACTACAAATGTGCAATATGGTGTATACTGTAGGTTACTCTTAACATTCCCCGAAAACGCAATTCTTAAGTTTCCCGGTTGGTGGAGCCACCAGTGGGCGCCAACTAAATAATTCCAAAATTGCATTTTATTTTTTTAGTTTACGCTACAAATACAATCTAAACAACATCAAATAGACATTATTTAGTTGGCGCCCACTGGTGGCTCCACCAACCGAGAAACTTAAGAATTGGGTTTTCGGGGAATGTTAAGAGTAACCTACAGTATACTACGGTGGCTGATAAAGGCCATCATATTTTTATTTTTCGAAAGGCCATCATATTTTTATTTTTCGTAAGATCATATTTTTATTTTTCGTAAGTCGGGCGCCCGACTTATATCTCGGGCGCCCGACTTACTTAAGACAGGTCATTATTTATTTTTTTCATAAGTCGGGCGCTCGACTTATAAGTCGGGCGCCCGACTTATAAGTCGGGCGCCCGAGTTAGTAACTCGGGCGCCCGAGATATAAGTCGGGCGCCCGAGATATAAGTCGGGCGCTCGAGTTATAAGTTGGGCGCCCGAGTTAGTAACTCGGGCGCTCGAGTTATAAGTCGGGCACCCGACTTACGAAAATAAAAATATGATCTTACGAAAAAAAAATATGATGGCCTTTATCAGCCACCGTAGTATACACCATATTGCACATTTGTAGTTTCCAGCTTAAAGGAGCACGGTATTGGATCTCAAATGCGTTATTTGACTGCCGACGTAGAGGGAGCCACCTAGCGGCAGTAACACGAACTACAAAAATGCATTACAAAATGTACGGAGGGAATCGGGTCAACTCGCCAATACGTCGTTGGTCTCTGGGCTGGAGAGTGGCACAGTGGCGCCGACTGTCGAGAAAAAGTGGCAATACCGTGCTCCTTTAAATAAATGTCGCCCAGCTCCCGGACTACATACCTTTCTGCATGTAGATGTGTATCGTTTGTAGGCCAAACAAACAAAACATAAATGGATAATTATGCAATTATGCTACAGTCCATGGAAGTATTATGGCCAGCAGAGGTCCTACCGCACACAAGTTCATTCCAATACAAATTATATTCTTCGTCCGTACACAAGTTCATTCCAATTCAAATTATATTCTTTGTCCGTACGCAAGTTCATTCCAATACAAATTATATTCTTCGTCCGTACGCAACTTCATTCCAATACAAAGTAAGTAGAGATCTGGCGAAGTCCTAGCGTAGTCCCAGAGGTCCTACAGATCTGGCATTGTGTCCATCACAATTTCCATTTGTGGGTGATGCTCCTTGCATATTTGGATCAACTGCGCGGATAGGTCCTCCTTTGATTTAAAGTTTGCCTCGTATTTTGATCGATCAAATACCGCCAATTTCAACAGACTGTCTGCCTCAGGAGTGCCAGGAGCTGGTTTGAGGACGGAGAACTTGCACCGACCGTTCGATTGGGAATGTACGAACAGCAACCTATCTCTGGCCATATCCTCGAGCATTGCTGAAAAAATAGAGGAGAAATACATGTAATGCCGTATCACAGCCCATTTACGGGAAAAATTGGTAACAAATGAATATAATTTTACTTCGTTGACGATTTGAGGGATTAGTGAGGTTTCGCAAATCTGACGAAATACGAAGTACGAAATACGAAATTCAACTTCATTTCCACGACCTAATGTATTTCTGGAGATGGTTGGTACCACAAATGTCCCTGCTGACAGTGCGTCTTTTAGCATATCATGAAAGGCTGAGAGATTTATGGTGCATCGTGAATTTTAAAATTTCCACTTCGTATCTGCGAAACGGAAGATAAAATCGGTCTAACGTCATACGCTAAAAGACGCTCCTGCAGCAGGTGATATTTGTGGTACCAACCATCTCCTGAAATACATTACGTCATGGAAATGAAATCCAATTTCGTATATCGTACTTCGTGTTTCGAGTCAGATTTGCGAAACATCCCTATTGACCACTACCCGGTACGATCCACGGTAAACGGTGCGAAAGCCATTTAGGTGTGAACAAATCCGTGTATATGAATAAAGGCGGTGACAGACTGGCACGTAAGTAACGCATCGGAAACCCGGATCGGAAAGCGTTCAACTAATCAAGCAGGCGGTAACACGGACCGAAACAGCTACCGAAGAATCTGATTGGCGGAACGCCTGCAGGACGCGCCAGTCTGTCACCGGTTTAAGAATTAAGTTAACGAACCTTTTAAAACTTCACTCCTCACGTCATTCACCTTCTTTTGTACTTTGCTGGGAACTGTTATTGGGTTTTTAGTCCCGCAAACAGCTCTCGCTAATCGCTCACGCATGGTGCGGGCTGGGGGCTTGAACCTACATGTAATACGTGAGTTGACAACAGCTGACTTCGCCGGCTGAAATGATATAAGTGAAAAAAAAAGGTAATTACATGTACACGTCTTTGTAAATTAAAGGGAGACATCCGAAAGATATTGTCCGGCGGGCACTTGTTTTTGTGATTAGCGCATAGCGCCACTGTTAATCAACGCTGACACTACGCTATCACACAGGCCCTGGAGAGCATGCCTAGGGCAGTTTAGGCGACAGGCATTAATCCACACGCGATCCGATCGAATCCGATTGTGGTTTAAAACTCTTGCGTGTAAACGCTACCCAGTGCGGTCCAATGTGGATATAAAATGGTCCCGAATCCACATTGGACCGCTTTGGCCCACATTCAAATCTCGTCTAAACGCAAATGAGACCAAGATGCAGGTCAATCGGATCCAATCGGATCCATCGGATCGAATCTGAATGTGGTTTTTTTGGCTCGTCGTCTAAACGGCCCTAGTGAGTTTAGAACACATATCTAACAAAAAAAACTAGTTTGTAAAAAACACAATTTTTAGATACGTGTTGTGTTTTTAGGGTTTTTTAGATACGTTTGGTTAGGTACGGATGTCTCCCTTTAACAAAATTGATATGGCTGAAGAAGTCCCGAAATTTCAAGTTACATGTACTTTAATTTGGTGGTAAACGATTACTAACATTACAGATTCACAGTCCGACTAAACTTATAAAAAATTACGCATAAGAAAAATTAAGGAAAGATGCATACCTGCACAAATTCCGCCTTCTGTTGTTGCAGGCTTGTGAACAGTCCGATGGCGTTCTTCATCGTGGAGTGGCTTATTTCAATTGGGATTACTTCCAAGTGACGTCCACTAACGCCGGCTTGCAAAGTGGAGCAAAGGACATGCAAAATCCCAGCAAGGCGCAACACATGTATGCTGTCATTGCTTGTGACAATCTTACTTGGGCATTTGTCGGGAGGGTTTTCCGTGTCACCTGGAAATAGAACAAAACAACTATGACGAAATATTCCATTAAACTTGTTAACTCTATGGATGACCGTGTGTGTGAAAAAATAATTTGCGGCTTTTTTGATAAGCAAAACTACCACATTGAATAAACCACCACATGGAACTGAATATTGCCTGTATGATAGAATCCAACGTCCCCGACAACATTTACAGATTAAGCGGTAAAATTGAATATGGGTAAAAGACCAAGACGACAAAAAATACAGGGGCCATCAGAAATACGGGGCTATTAAATTCTTGTCACATCGGTACTTTTGTGCTTTAATAGCATGAAATATAAGTTTCAAAATCGGCTCATAACTCACCGTCATTGGAGTTCCAGACTGCGTTTACGTGTTCGACGTACGAATCCAGGTACCCGTCGAAGAGCTGCTGGGCCTCATTTGTAAGTTTGTATTTGACGGTTTGGTCACGATGTAGTTCATCTATCCTGCGGAAAGTGTCTAAAAAGTTTGACATGTGTGTGTCTTTCAAAAGTTCAATGTTCTCTCTGATAACATGCACGTACTGCAACTGCGGCCTGTTGGCTACAAACAAGAACTTTTCCATAAATCCATCGTCAGAAAGCATCTTACTGTAATCTTGGATCAGAGGGTGAGGTTGGATGAAAATCAACATTCCCAGTGAGGTTTTGCCAAAACCACGATCCCCGGTCAAAAGAGTGTGATCACCATGGCCTGACCAAACTTTACATAACATGGCACGTTCGGATTCCCCCTTCAACTTGATATTCGACAACAGTATCTGCCCTACATCACTAGTTATCAAACCGTATCCCTTTGTTCGTTCCTGATGTCGATGGATGCCAGCGGTTGTGTAGGCCTCCAGATGAATATTCACACCATGTCGAGCTTCATAATCGTCAAGAACTGGCGAGACTATCCGTTCAAAAACGATAGATTTGCCGCTGCCTGGCGGGCTGATAGAACATAAGAAGGTGTTCAAGGAGGAAGCGAAGGAGGCAGCAACCACATTCGTCTCAGGTCCACAGAGCGTAGACGTTAAAGATATCAGGGCGGGCATAATCAGGTCCATCGTTGCGTTAGTTGCTTTGGCGTATACCTGAATCCAATCGAAAACTTCAGCTGGAAGAATTTCATCCCAACGAATCCTGATCTCCAATGCTCTTTTGAATACGGCATCGGCGTCTTTTGCGGAGATACAGCGGTTCCTGTTCATGTTGATAACGTCGAATCTTGGAGGAATAAGTCGAATGAATGAGACTTCAAACCCACGGTATTTATATTCATAACAAATTTTCTCTATGTCTTCAGCAAGACAATCTATATGTCTTCATCAAAAAAGCCCTTGAATGGACTGAGGAAAATCAGGGACTCAAATTTTAATTACAACCAAACACGAGAGATCAACAAGTCAAATTAGGGGGTAATCAGCGAGGCACACTTGAGCAAAATAATAACAGGCACGCCGCATGTGTTCCGGTAGGCTAATTATACATGTAAGAGAGTCCATTTGCACAATGTACTCTCCTCAAATTTGTAATTAGCCACCCCCGCTTGTGTTGGTACAATTACATACTTGAGGAGGTGATCTGACATTGCTCAAGTGGTACGGTCCGACAATCCCCGCTTGGTACCAAGCGAGGGTAGCTGATTACAGACTTGAGGAGATGACATTACTCAATATAACTATTTAAAGAGGAGCTGACACCTACAAATAAAATGAATATTTTTGCGGTTCCAAATGGCTATGACATCACTCTATGGCTGGCAAAAATTTGGTGAAAAAATCTCAGCTCATTTTCAAACTACACACAAAAATGTATTTCTTAGAATTCAAATTTCCCGCTCAATTACACGTAGTGATGTCACACCTGGAACCATTCATATAGTCATCCATTGTAAAATGTACTAAATCTATATCCTAAAGAGCCCGTCAAGCGCACTTTCAAACTCAAAGTGTTGATTTAGGAGGAAAAGTCCAAAGCAAAGACTAACTGTCTCAGGGTGGGTGTTATTATTCAACAGTTGTCGAGATTGACCAAGATATCGAACTCTCTAAATTAGGCCGTGAGACGTGACTGCAGAATTTCTTGAATTTTGCAGCGTAGTTCTGGTAACTGAATATTTCCTCCTGTTTTATATGAAGATGGACATGCTGAACACATTCAGCTTGTTCCACAAAACAAATCCTGCACATTTCGAAGATGGCCGGCCTTTTTAGGGGGCCAAAGGGATTAACAGTAGGCCTAGGGATCCCGGGGGGGTCACTCCCCATAAAGTGTGTTGCACATCAGTGTACTCCACTTTTTTCATAAGCCCCTTTCAGCTGGTAACAGCAATTTTGAATCCCCACCCCTTTTGGCTGCGTATTTTTCAGTCCCCACCCCCTAAAGCTGGGTACTCTGCAATCCCCACCCCTAATGGCTGGGTCATGTGAGAGACGTTTCAAAGGGCTTTTTGCAGGACACATGGACCACATCAGGCAGGGGAGGGCTTAAGGCGGGGGGAAATTGTCTTTTTATGTATTCCCGTGGGCTTTCTGCGGGGTTATGGGTGAAATAGGGGGGCTTATTTGGCCCAGCGCGGGTCCCGCCGATGCGGCTCGAAAAACACCCCTTTACCCGCAATTTTTGGTACACTGATGTGCAACACACTTTATGGGGAGTGATCCCCCCGGGCTAGGGATGGAAAATTTGATGTCTTCAAATCATATCAGCATGGGTATCAAATTAAAGGTCTCAGGGAATACAACAACATGGCATGGGTTTCATTCCCCAAAATGTACACTGCAACCCTTGAGGGGTCAAAAAGGGCCACAAGTCGGACTTTCGACCCCTTCCCACAAAGTTCCACGGGGGCTGCAGGTGGATGAAAATAATTTATTTCAACATTGTTCTCAGAGCTTCAAAATGATGACAGTATTGACACCCATTGGGTGACAGTTTTCTTGATTCCCCAAAAAGCGTCCAAAATCAGGATCTTGAAAACTGTTAGGGCCTACCCGAAGCGTTTTATCGGAGCTGGAGTGCCTGGTATTTTGTTTAGGGACTTTTCATGCTTTTGGCAACGCTCCCTATCGTTGATCCCGGACCCTGTCATGTAGGCCTATATGACGTATCGAGCTAATAATTGTGTGACGGTCTGGGATAACCCGTCGGAAGTCGCTGAGTGATGAACAAGGGTTGTTAGATTGCCTGTGCATTGAACTGCTATGTTCACCTGTTACGTGGTAGGGACCTAGGCCTACGTTTCGGCTATTGAAATGTGCGGGTTCACCAAGGCCATTAACCTGTTAACACTTTCCTCAAACATGTCAAACGCGACATCCGGCGGGTTTTCCTAGACCGCCGCCCACACAATTTACTAACCTCGTTTAGACATTTCTTATGAATTTCGTGAAATAAAATAATTGTTCTTACCTTTATGCCAATGCGAAAATCGGTGTTCAATGAACGCGTCTGCTTTTGAATTTCCAGTCATGCCAGGTTTGCGCAGCAGCTGCTTTGATCAGTTGATTGGTCAAGAAAGCATTGTTGGTCAAGAAAACTACGTCACACGTCATGACGTCAGCATACCACGATTTCAAAGAATATTTTCAGGGAATGACACCAGACACCATTATGGCCACAGTTGATGAATACCTGCGGCCTTTTACACTGAAATCTGGATTCAACATTATTATTATATGCGACATTCACATCCAAGATTTGACCTTCACCTTCACTTCCAAGAAATAACCTTGACCTTATAATAACGTTATATCACGTATTATTCTTTATAGAAGAAGCAGTCGACTTTTTAAACAACTTCAAAGGCATACATAATTGAGCTACCATGGAAAGTACATATGTATACCGGTATTTGTCTTATTCCCTTATGGCGCATTTGCGGAAAAGCGTATGTTGTAAAAACCGCGCTTGCGTTACCTTGGTTACCAAGACAACGGATTTTTACCCATTCGATATGTGAGCCTTACACCCTCCGAAGATAAAAAATACAAAATGTGGAAGTTTGATGACAGCAACAACAATCTAGAGCTAACCATGTATAACAGAAATGCTTTTTTGGATTCTTTTTGGTTTGACCGTGACCTTTAACAATGACCTTGAAGTAGTAGATGTAATGTCACTCTTTGCATACATTTTCATGTTACCCTTTGCATACTTTTTTACGATANGACAACACAATAGAATATATGTAGACTAAAACCACTACCACCAAAACATCGTTTACTGTCGCGCGCTGTCGTGCCTCCATTGCTGTTTTTTTTGTCCGTATTTCGGGAAAGTTTCTATTGGCTTTAATCTCGCTGTATTCTTCGAGATTTTATATAAAATATTTAACTAATAATAAAGGATGAAAAGAAGATTTTGGCGCAATTGGCAGGACAACGCACGACTTTTGTTACGGACAAAGTCAGACTAATGAGAGATACATGACAATATATCAATTACTAAATGCATCATGAATTGAAAAGCACTCTCGTCTGCTGTCATGTCATTTTTCGCTTCTTCTCAAGCCTTCTTCTTTCGGCTTTCAACTTTTGCGGTTGTGCGAGGCAGGACAGCAGACGGGTTGCGTCATATTAGTGTCAAAGCGTGCGTACACAACAATAATCATATGCTAATACATCCTCTACAGTCCGTAAACATTGGCGTTTCGATCGAATCGTCTTGTACGAACATTTCCTTTTCGTCTCGTCGATGTCGGCTTTCAACACGGCCTCGTAATCCTCGAACGATATGCCGCGCATGGCCGAACGCGGTAGTCCTTTACCTTTCTTTCGCGTTACTTCCGACAGGTGGCGTGTGCAGTACATTTTGGCGCGAAGTCCGACGAATGCCATCATCATCATCATCATCATATGGCAGTCGAAGGTAATCCTGTTGACTGTTGTAAAAGACGTTTCGATAATTGACTAGTAGGCAGCGTTTATGGTGGTGGTGCATAACAGTAGCTCGAAATTCAAGTAAGTATAAGTCCCTGGCACAACCGCAATTATGATCCATTGTCAACGTGTTTAAGTGTCCCAATTATATACACAGGTCGAGAATAAAAAAGGAGAGATAATGTACATATCAGCTAATACAACACATGTTGATGATCGTAATTCAACTTATGAACAGATACCATTAAAATTATCCATTAGTCTATGTCCAGTACCCTGTCCATCCACTCCTTGTCGAGTCTATTCTTGAACGTCTCCACCGTGTTCGCGGCTGTGGTATGTGGAGACAGGGCATTCCATGGCCCTACCACCCTCTGAGAGAAGCTCAACCTCCTAGTTTCGGTCGCCGATCGATTCTTTTTCAGTTTAAGAGCATGACCTCTCGTGCGACGTCGTCCGGTGCCATCATTATGCGGTGGTAATATTGCATTGACGTTCCCTAGGTTGAATCCTTTTAGATACTTGAACACCTGAATCATGTCCCCACGGTTTCGTCGAAATTTGAGTGATTGTAGTTTAAGCTGTACCAACCTTTCTTGATAGCTCAAATGTCTCAGGTTTGATACTAACTTCGTGGCACGCCTTTGAACTCGCTCAATCTTCCTACTATCTCTTTTAGTTTTCATGATGGTGGCCGCGTTACAGTACTCCAAGTGTGGTCTTACGAGTGCCGANCGTTCGACATCAACTTCCAAAAGTCCGATTCGAATGTCGACGCAGCCTGCTGTCTTTGCACAGTATTGAAAGTGATGAATTCTTTCATCCAAGCGCTTTGTTCAAACGCTAAAACGCGATGCGTTTTCGTCAACACCATACCCAATTGCAGGTAGTACAGTAGGTTCGCGTGATACACGATGTAGTGTTTACGCGGACCTAAATGCGGAATGAGTTTCTCCGTACTGGCCGCGCTTCTGATTTGCGAATTGTCCATCAATTTCGAGGCTAAATAATGCATGTACGGGCTCCATTCGTTCGGCGGAACGCTGATGCGTTCCGGTGCCAAGGGGTAGCAATTGTGCGCGTCGTGTAAATGGCTCGGATAGTCTAAATCCACTTCGAGGATGTAGCCCGTGTCGCCATCTGGCCGCAACTTCCTCGGATCAAAATGGCCGTCGTCATCGCCGATGGAAATCCAACGGAAATTTCCCGTGGGCAGTTTTTGACTGAGGGCGTAGCCGTACAGATTCGTGGCATCTAAAGGTAGAATTTCTTGCCGGGGACAATCGGTTGCGTACGGCGTTTCCGGCGTCGTGGTTTCCGGTGCGTTCACACTGGCTTGCCTGAGCATGATACTGCTAACACCGCCTCGCACTCCGCTTTTGACGAACAAATATTGGTCCATGTCCGTGATCAGATCCAAATTGACACCGGTCATTTTCAACATGGCGTTGAAAGCCATGTGCGGTGTAGAGAGAAATTTCACCGGATCCAATTGAAAATGATTCATGCTCATAGCGCGAAATCGTTCGAAACAATCGGCCAGCAAGAGAACGTCGCTTTGCAAATAGATTAGCAGATAATCTCGGAGCGTACGGCAACCCATGACGTTCCAAACCATTTGGGCGTGCCTATAATCNAAAATCGTAGCAGAACACCCCCTTTCTCAACATCATATCGTATTTCTCGCGACATTCGCCTACCAGGTAGGTGAACATTCGCGGAAATAAAATGTCATTGTGTGGCGACTGTTGGTCATGATGATTACCATCGTGTCGGCAAGATGGCGCTTCATTCGCCAGCGTGCTATTCTGGCTTTTCATGGACTCGACGAGATTGGCCAGGGACGAAATGAGAAAGGCGTACGTGTCGAGAAAGACCCAAGTATCGTTTTGTAGACTTCGGAAATGTTCGCTGTTTTTCGGCAAAATTCGCAATTTCTCCGCATCGCCGTTTCGGCTTTGGTGTTTGGCCAACTCCTCGACGAACAAATGTTGATCGTACTTGGAAGCGTTGTGCGCTATAAACAGTACAACAGTGTCTCCCTCTCGCTAGCGTACGTTAAATTACACCTTTGGCACAGAGCGTAACGGTAGCGTCCCGTCATGTGACATTGATCGAGGCATTTGCCCGTTTCGCGTGTGAAGGTCGCACCGCACATTTGACATCGACGACAGCGTTCGAATGCTTCGAATTCTTCTTGGCTGATATCGGCCACCGTATCGCGCGTGTAATTCACGTCGATAATGCACGCTTGATCGTATTGCGTCGACAACCAATCGAGAAACACCCGAACAACTGAACAGATCCGAATCGTTTAAGGTGAGTTCATTCACGTGGAAAAAGGTAGCCACTTTTTAACATCATGAATCTTCCCGTAGGGGAGACCGGGGCACATTGAACACACGTTCACATTGAGCCACACTAAATAATTTTTTAACAGATGCAGGATAACTTTTCACCTTTTTACTGAAGAGACCTCGGTTGGTAAGCTACCTTGCCAGAATACCACATGTAAATTGTGTGGTACCAGTTTTGATTGATCACAATTCAAATATTTGAGGCCTAAAAAGTGAGTTTATCATTTTTTGGTATTCAGATAGCTGTTAAGTATCTAGAGGAGCTGTAGGTCCAAGTGANGGTAAAAGTCGAAGTAATTTTGAATCCATCTGGCGTGTTGTGACAAATGAATAGTTCCTGGTGCAGGCATTTGAGTTTTCGGCAGCGGCTTAAGGCGGTGACAGACTAGTGCGTAGGGGAGACCGGGGCACATTGAACATACGTTCACATTGAGCCACCCTAAATAATTTTTTAACAGATGCAGGATAACTTTTCACCTTCTTACTGAAGAGACCTGGGTTGGTAAGCTACCTTGCCAGAATGTCACATGTAAATTCTGTGGTACCAGTTTTGATTGATCACAGTTCTAAAAATTGAGGCCTAAAAAGTAAGTTTATCAGTTTTTTGGTATTCAGATACTGTTAAGTATCTAGAGGAGCTGTAGGTCCAAGTGATTGATGTTTAAAAGCAACATGGAACTGTGCTCCTGTGTGGAAACTCTCAGTGATGTGGATTCATGCATAAAGCTAGCAAGGCCAAATTTGTAATAAAATACGTGCCGGGGCAGTTTGAGCCCTCCATTCCGGGGCACATTGAACTTGGCAATACACTAGTGGTTAAATTGAAATTGTGTTTAGATCAGTGGCCTATGATCAAAAGACTGTTTATAGGAGGAGCTGATTCCAGTTTATTCCAATGTAGTCTACGACAGCCAACTTCGTGGTAGCGGAGGATTTTGATTGGAGGGTAGGGGCATTAAATGTTATTTTCAGTGCTCAGTTGCCATGGTTACTACCATTTCAAAATTTGGAGCTAGTAGGCGTTGTTAAAAATCAACTTTTTCATATTGTTCATTCAGTAAAGTATTTTATGGTTTTAAATAAGTTTTTGTGCCTAATTATTGTATTTCATTGAGTGGCTCAATGTGCCCCACTGCATGGTTCAAACTACCCCGNGGTAACGGGGCAGGTTGAGCCAGGAAAATTCTTTTTTTCACTTGCCCGTTTCATTGCTTTATTATTACAAAAGCCCAAAACATTCAATGGCAGTAGTTAGCCAACAAACCAAACTGGATGATGGATGTGTCAGGATGGCTCAATCAACACAAGCAAAAAGTCCAGGGGCCAAAATTTAAAAAGTGTCTCAATGTGCCCCGGTCTCCCCTACGCGACGCGGAGCGACGCGTTTTCTTTTGTGTTTTTGCGCTCCACTGCACATGGTGCTCAGTGGTGCCTGAAAACACAAAAGAAAACGCTTAGCTCCGCGCCGCGTCGCGCTAGTCTGTCACCGGCTTAAATCCCGGCGGTTGCGAAAACTCCATTGTTCGAAAACGACAAACGTTACACAGAAGAGTAGGCTTTCAAAAGTTCTTTTGGGAGCGGCGTGCGCCATAGACAGGAAGACGCTTGACTGTCCAAGGTCTATCACTTGGCCTACGTCTGGACACATCAAATTCTACCTTACTGTACTTTACACAAGAGTCAGAAAAAGACGGCACGCACCCTGTAATGAATATTGCTATCAGCCGACTTATTACCAGAAGTCGTTTGAGGGTAATCGATCGCATTGTTGTTTGATGGCTCCATTATCTCATCATAACAAAGCCAGGGACAGTCTCACTCGAGTCTCGAGTCCGAGAGGACGTGGCGATGCTATCAGACCACAGGTGTATTGTCGGCCGGGGTGAGAAGTGACCGTGGTTGTAGGCGATATGACAAACTCTCTATTGCCCCAAATGAGTATGTTCGAAGTAAAACCGCTACCCTAACGATGAGGGAAATTGATGGATTTGTAGTTAGTGGAGTGTCGCCTCAGCCTTTCATGGGTGAGCAATGGGTGCTTTCTTGTTGTCGGCCAAGTATATCAACGTGTTTCTGCTCGACAGCATCTTTCGAATGGTACACCAAGATCTTTGGTTACGCACAAGTACGAACGCGTACGGATGCTACTGTTGACCTTGCTATCACACTGTTCAGTTGAGATCCGCTGTGCTAACGCTGCGATTACACAGAGCAACACCGTACATACGGACACGCCGGTTAACAAAGGCTTCATAAGGTTGGTGACCGTGAAGCCATTGGTAACCGTGAAGCCATTGCTACTCTTTTGTTCGGTACTCACTTTCGTGGCATGGAACAATGGGTTTGCTGCTCGCATTAGGGAGTTTTCGCAAATCTGACGAAATACGAAATTGGACGTCACATCTATGACGTAATGTATTTTAGGAAATGGCTGGTACCATAAATATCGCCTGCTGCAAGAGCGTCTTTTAGCGTACGACGTTAGAACGACAGAGGTACGGTGTATATTAAACTTTGAAATTTATCTTTCGTTTCCACTTCGTTGATACGAATTGGAAGTTTAAAAATTCAAGATGCGCCATAACTCTTTCGATCTTACATGACATGCTAAAAGACGCACTGGCAGGAGGGACATTTGTGGTACCAACCATTTCCTGAAATACATTACGTCATGGATATGACGTCCAATTTCGTATTTCGTACTTCGTTTTTCGTCAGATTTGCGAAAACTCCCTATTGGCAAAACTCTATTGTTTAACCGGTGCACCAGAGGAGCAAGTCCTAAGAATGCCAGTGCGCCAAACAATAGCCCGCTATTGTAAGGTTCTATTCAAATGATCATGGTCTCTATTAGCTAAAATGTTACTTTAATGAGTTGATAACAACCACGCTGAAATGCATGAAGGGCGGAAAGAGATACATGTACGAGTCGCTTTCCCAAAGTAGGCCTCATTATTTTTGCATTTCTGTGCTGTACAT
>NMRB01001354.1:48769-79642 GCA_002633025.1 Notospermus geniculatus
CGACAACTGGCTGATCCGGCAGTTGCTCGGAGACACAAGTGCGCTCAGGTCGACAAAATCCGCAACTGATCAGTTGCTCCGAGTTGCTTCCATCGCTGGAAAGCTACATGTAGTTTAGTTGCCGTGGGTTGCTTCAAGAGGCAATGTCGACCGGTAAATCATGTCAGTCTTTCTCTCATTTTCAGGAGGAAGTCATTATTCCTCCATTGTTGATTTCAGGAGCTCTGTGACATCCCGACCTGCAAAAAATGTAACAATTTTGTGATGTTTTCCTAATCCAGTATATTCTTTCCTTTTGACAGCAGCGGCAAATGTTTGATCCCGGCCAAAGACGCCCTGGTTTGCCTCCGAACTATCCACAACAGCAGAGCGGGCCAGCGCCATACGGTCCTGGCCAGCAGCAGTATCCTGGTGCTAACTCACCCCGGTTCCCTAATGCGATGCAGACGGGGCAACAACAGAGTCGACCGGGCCAGATGGGAATGCCTAATCAGATGCCTGGCCAGTCCTTTGGACAACAGGTATGTGAACCTTGGAAAACAGGTCTTTACGCCCCTAACCCCATTCAATCTCGGCTCCAGACCTGAAAATACGCTAGCAGTGAGCAAGTCCGTATAGGGACAAGAATCCTGGTGATGCAAGTCTTGTTTCATATCTGTTCATCCGTCATCACCATGGAGACGAGGAAGTTCTGGTCGTCATTTCCCCTCTTTCTCATCTTGGTTTGAATAATGTCTGAAAATAAAGGAAATCATTTGTACTATCCCATAGGCCTGGCTTTCCTTGGCACAAACTTTACCATAGGAAGTGAGGAGTTTCTTTCCCCTAAATACATGCCCTCATATCATCATAAAACGGGTCACACTGTTAGTAATCAGAAACGGAGCGAGACCCTATGTTTCCAGGGAAAGTTGGGGGTCCAGTTCTCTGAATTTAGAGATGTTGATTCATTGTTTCAAACCAAGCTATGTCAGTGGGTGCAAAATACAAATTTATCTGTTGATAAGATCGTTGTGGCCATGCGTGAGTTTCCAAGGGTCTCCATAAAAACCAAGATGGTTGGGAGGGGGGTGTCAAAGTGATTAGCAAGGACACCAGGGGGTGGTGTTGGCAACAAAGTCGCTGAGGGTTTGGGATATTGCTAAAGCAAGCAGCAAACAGGCAATATCGCCACCAAGCAAATCGGCTGTTGATGCCAAGTGTCCCCTGGACAGCGAGCAATACGTGGAATCCTCTCGCCAGCGGGCAGCAATGTTCACCCATGGTCAAACAATTACCAAATGTGATATCGCCCAGAAATCCCTGCTTGATGGGTCCAGTTGCTAAACTGGGCGACCTACTGCTGCTGGATGTCCTTGCTGAATGGGACAACCTGAGAATCAACCAGATTCTTGGGTCATCATTGGAGAATACCTACATGTACTTCTCAGACGGCAGTGAACCTTCCATTCATACTGGTCAGCACCAAGCAGAATATATTCTTGAAATCTTGTAAAAAAGAAGAAATAGACTTCTGTTTTTGAAATAAATTATTTTATTTTGAAATAAAATTTTTTTAAAAATTGCCGCCTCCCAGAAATTTCCCAAGCGCCATTTTGTGAAGTATCAAAATGGAAGAAAAATTTTTAAAACAATTTTTTTCCCACCACCTCACAAAATCTGTGAAAAAACAGTTCGCTGAACAAGGAATGAAAAAACTCGTATCAAAATGGAAGAAAAAAATTTATTTTTTTTCCGACCACCTCACAAAATATCTGAAAAAAAGTTTGCTAAATAAGGAATAAAAAAACTCGTATCAAAATGGAAGAAAAAAAATTATTTTTTTTCCGACCACCTCACAAATTCTCTGAAAAGAAGTTTGCTAAACAAGGAATGAAAAAACTTGCCTTAAGAACAGATGAAGACATTTAGCATGAAGCAGTGATCTCCCTGATGTTCCTTTAAGGGCCTGTCACACTGAAGTAGTTCTCAAAACGTCCTGCCCCGTCCTAAAAAAAATCGTCAAACGGGCTAGAACGTGCAACCCTTGGCAAAATAATGCCTCGGTGTTCTGGAGCACGCTTCCCGTCCATGAAATTCGTAAAAAGACTAAAAAGTTGCCACTGCGTCCACTCCGTTCGCAGACAGTTTGAGTCCGTTCGACAAAATTTTCAAGAACGTACTGAGAACTAGCTCAGTGTGATGGGGGTATTAGCTATTTGCTTTAATCCTTCTTTCTTGTTGTTCCAGATGAGTTCCCAGTTTAATCAACAACCACCATCCCAACAACAACAAGCCTCATCGGTGCCGTTTGGCCAGCCATCGTCACAGTCCTTTATGCAGCAAACCCCAAGTAGCCAAGCCCAGCCAGGGCCCGGTGCTCCACCATCCTCATCACAACAGAACACAGGACTGTCACGGTCCTCAACCCCTGTGTCGCAGACCACATCTTCTCCCCAAACTTTGTCGGCCTCTCAGAGTCCTGCTCAACAGTCCCAATTTATGCAACAGCAACAACAGCAGCAAAACCCACAACCACTCAGTCCATCTCAGGTGAGTTACTTCGGTTTACGTACTTCACGTTTTATTCTGCCCTGCGTCAGCAGCAGTTGAATGACGAGGGGCCTGTTTCATGAAGTGACTTTGTGCTAATGGTACCATAACTTCAATGCATTTTCCATTTGGTTAAAGGTACCATTACCTTTAAAAGTCACTTTATGAAACAGGCTCTAGTGCTGAAAGGTTTGGACTGGAATCCTCCCAACCTTGCCGTGACATTCTTGGAAACAGTGATACCTGCGCTGCTAATAGATATTACCACCTGTAGGTGGAGCTGCAAATCATCGTCGGGGAGGTCAACGCTTTAGGGAGGTGATGATGCCCCTTGCGGAGGTGTAAGCACCAGTGTTGTTGTGTACCTGTGACAGCTTCCTTTTGCAAGGCACTTCTCCATGGAGATTTTTCTCCCGCGAGCCAAGTTTGCTGTCTATGGGCAACTCGACCATAGAAAACTATGGGCAGTCAACTTGTTATTCCTTCTACAAGGCACTGCTCCATGGAGTTTTTCTCCCGTGACAGGCCTTTCCTTTTGAGGTGCGCTAAAATGTGCATGTGCCTCGCAAACAATAGAAATTCTATTGTTTGCGAGGCACATGCACATTTTAGCGTGCCTCAAAAGGAAAGGCCTGTCACGGGAGAAAAACTCCATGGAGCAGTGCCTTGTAGAAGGAATAACAAGTCGACTGCCCATAAATTTCTATGGTTGAGTTGCCCATAGGCAGCAAACTCGGCTCGCGGCAGGCCTTTCCTTTTGAGGCGCGCTAAATGTGCATGTGCCTCGCAAACAATAGAATTTCTATTGTTTGCGAGGCACATGCACATTTTAGCGTGCCTCAAAAGGAAAGGCCTGTCACGGGAGAAAAACTCCATGGACACAAGGGGGTCTATGGGCCAGCATCCATATTCATAAACATACTAGAGTCAAATACCCGTTAACTGTTAAATTTTTTTTTTCGATTTGCAAAAAAAGTCATTTGACACACAAGTTTCCAGGCATAAAAAAACGTCCTGCGCACTGTGATGAGCCCATTTCTGCAAGGCGTACTATGATAGTGCTATGATCCTGGGGTGTTTCCCAAGGGATTCCCCGGTGCCGTAGTGATGTCATATTATGTCGTACCCAGTTAACGGGTTAAGTAGGTTTATGAATGGGCCCAGATCACTCCCTGTTGTGATACGAATTTCAAACTTGACCAGTTCGACACATGGTTCGAATGACATTTTGTGTCTTCTCCAGGGTTTTGGTAATGGAACAAGGAACCAGAGTAAGCCACCTCCAAGTCATGATGGAGATTTGTCGAACGTAAGTCAATCTTTGTTTTACCGAAATGTCAGTTTCCTCCTACTCCAGATCAGATCGCACGATTTGAAGGTGTCGTGATATCATAACCGATAGCCGTTGTCTACTGACTTCCTGTTTGAATATCCAAGACATTCTCTGCGATGAGGCCTTCTCTCGTGTTGTGCTGGCTGTCACACTTCCTGGTGTTGAAGACTATCACCTGACGTGCCTGATAAACTGGTTCATGTCTTTCAGTTTACTCATTCGGTCTTCTCAGGGTTTTATCTAGGATTTCAGAAGGGCATGGTGCAAACTTTGTGAAAAGGGCACTTCAAGCTAGAAAAGGACACTTTTCATTCGCAACATTTCTACTAACGGAATTTGATAAGCTTGTCAGTTAAAAAGGTAACTCCAGTCAACAGCCAATTTAAGCCAGTTTCTAAGTGATATGACCAAAAGGGACCATGGCAAAGGGTCTGGGGGGTACTAAAACCTACAAAACCCCCAAAAAACAATTTTATAGGGGCACGGCGCCCTAGGGGGTTATAAAAGAGCACAGCAGCGCCCCTTTTAGCGGCACGGCACAGCGCAACTCTAAAATGGCCTAGATATAACCCTGCTTCTACTGCTTGATTCAGACTGCAGATGCTGAATATCGGCGTCTGACGCACATAATCAGTATTGACACCGCTGGCGAATGCAAAAACATGGGAACCAATCAGAGTGTTTGTTACTCAGCAACGATTGTTCTGATTGGCTGAGGGGAAAGTTCAGGGTTAGGGATACCATTATATCATATAATAGAGAAAAATGTCCCATGATTTTGCATCCGACAGCAGTTTCCTTCTCTTCAACAAAAGTTTGTCTTCGTCAACTTGAACCCTGTCATACCTGTGTTTCCGTTTTGAGGTGCTGGGGACAAGATTATATCCTGTCGTCAGTTATGTCATTTACTGTGTCTCATCGCCAACCTCCGTGTTGGAGAGTGAACTAAGATAGTACGATCGACCCAGGGACATTTATGATATTTATGATACATTGATTGACTGTAAATGGCCGAGGCAGCGGATCACCTGATTGGTTGTCGCTGAGGCTCTCTCTAGAGTTGTCTTTTCCATGTAGTAGCAGTTGTAATGTTTTGAGATGGATGATGGTCCAGATGAATGAAGCTGTCTAAGATAAAGCTATAAACGTGATCAATTGTTACGAGTTGTACTTGGTATTCCATGCTTGTATCTTGGGAAGATAATGCGTCGAAATAGTGCTGAAGGGATTTGGAAGAATTGTGGGGTTTAGATTGTGAATTAAGAGCTGAACCTGCAATATGATATTCTTCTCTACATAATGGGGCGATTCGTTATGTAGTGTAGGAGGAAACAGGAGATGTGATGATCTGGCGATTTGGTGACGTCATCATGGCCTGATGACGTCACTGCCGATGACGTCACTGCCTGATGACGTCACTAGTGACGCAATCGCTGCAGCATCCTTTGGTCCAGGACGTCTTCACGTCATTACGTGATGTACCATCGTCGTTGTAAATTTGAAGGCGCAGAGCTGCCGATGGGCGCAACGGAGCGAGTTGGGACAAGTTGAATAAAAAGTTCATTGAGTTGAGATTGCGCACTCGTGTTAAGTAATATCGGCTTTCCAACCCGAGAAACAACACAAACATTTCAAGAGTCTTCCCATTCACGTAGGGCCGTATGCACCAAACGAAGATTATCTTGAACTCGGGTTAAGCCACAACTTTTCCATTGTCACATCATGCCCTGGCAAACCTGAACAATTGAAAAGTTGTGGCTTAACCTGAGTTACAATTGAAAAGTTGTGGCTTAACCTGAGTTCAAGATAATCTTCGTTTGGTGCATACGGCCCTAAGTCACAAAACATGGAAAACCGTTGCTCTCAGATTGATGAGTCTTTATTCAGCAAAGAAATACAAGCGTAACTAAAATCCACGGCCCATATTCATAAAACCTTGACAAATTGTCTATCCGCTCCTGGTGGGTATCTGAACCAAGATCCCAGAGATCCCCAATCTGAGTGAACATCATAAGACGAGGTCTGTAGTGTAAGTGTGTCAATCCTTTCGTGACCCCCTATCCAGACCCCAGACCCAGCCAGTCTGACATCAACAATACACTTGCTTGACTAGTGAGCTATGAATACCAGTCTGTTTGTGAACTGGGGAACCAGTCCGTGTCTCCTCAACGCACCCCAACCAATGGTGGACCTAGATTGTGGTTTGGTTCAGTAGAGTAGACTATTGGTGAACACTACAGTGAGGTTGAGCTTGTCCTGTACTCCAGTGGAAACTCGTGTGTTCAGTTCATGAGGTGATAGAGGGGAACACAACGGGAGAACACGATGTCTAGATTATGCTGAGAGAGATCTTGTCAATGGGTTAGGTTTGTTGGTAAATGTTGTCTGTTTTGGTCCAGATTCTCGTTACGATTTCATCGAATGGTCCCAAGGATGTCAGGCTATGAAAGTCCATGGTAACACTGCTTTGCATAAGATATTTGAGAGGTAACTTGCTATTTTAGACAGGCGAACAGTGTGCTAGGAAACTGGTGTGTCTAGTTGGACGAGCACGTGGTTTGTTTCTTTGTAAATTCTTCGGGTTTGTTGAGGTGTATGAAGAAAGAATCTGACGAGTCGGAGCGGGGCAGATTTGGTTCGGAGTGGAAGGTGTTTGTAAATATAAACAAAAGATCAAGTCAGTGAATGCATCACATTTAAATTGCACTCATTTAATTATCACATCACGACCTTCCGACATCACATTCAAGGTCGTGCTGTTTAATAAATTGACAGATGAAAAAATGTAACAATGAAGAAAACGTTCCAGACGGACGTTTTTTTGTCGTGGGAGATAAATAGCGACAAATAAATCGGGATGATATGATTTTGATAGATCCCCTGAGGTAGCGTTTCTTCCCCAATAAAACCCACGTTGTTTATGTTTCCCCAGTCGAGTTATTTTTGTCTCGGCTCATGTGAAGCCCACTCACTCACATGACTTCTTGGAACCACTTCCTGGAACCAATTACAACACATTTGCATACTAGCATTCTCCCTAACGAAATTCTAGAACCAGTAGAAGGTGAGCTCTTTACAAGCTGTTCCGGCGCAGATGACGCGGGTTTAGGTGGCGAGTATTGACTGGGTTTATGTATTGCGCAGGGACGCATTATCGAACGAGGCTTATTTCACGTCATTATATTGGATGGAAAAAGACCATAGTCAGTTGTGTCATTAACTTGACAGAAACGTGTTTAACTGGGTTCACAACATTTAAAGACAAACAGCCAAGAAAACAGAAAAAAGTCATAAACTGAATTTCAGGTTTTTGGCTAATTCTAACATTTTGTAATAGAAAGAAAATAACCATGTTCCAAATATTTGTTAAATCAAATTCATTCAAAGGTGATCATTTTTCAAGTCACGTAAGTGGAAAAGTGGAGTCAGAACACATATGGTAACTTTAAAGCTGCAAACTATCTCTGTAGGCCTACTTGCTGCTGTAAAGTTTGGTATTTGGCTAGGCCTACCAAGTACATGTAGTCCAATGAACCTTCACCCTCCAGGGATTTGCCAAGTAAACGATGTGGCAGTGCCTCAGAAGAGGAAAGGTAGGCACCACACGAGAGCTCCAGGACTCAGCGGAGGGCCATGTGCCAGTGCCTTCAGCTGACCAAGGGTCGACACCAAATTGGGGCTCCAGGGTTCCAGGACTCGCCAAGGGACCTCTTGTGCCAGTACCTGCAGCTGAGCAAAGTGTGCATCAAACTGGGCTCCAGGACTCACCAAGGGACCTTGTGCCAGTGCCTAAGCTGAGCAAAGGTTGGCCCCAAACTGGAGATCCAGTGCCGCCAGGACTCAATAAGGGGCCTGGGCCCATATTCATAAAACCTTGCTAGGCTTAGTTAAACACCCAGTTTGTACAGGCCAATGTACACCACTAGCAACCAACTAAACTAGCAATGTTTCATGAATATGGCGGGCCCTGGTGGTTCCTTGGTGAATCCTGGAGGCCCTGCCAGTGCCAGTCCTGGGGTGCCATTGCATCAGTTGAGCAAAGGTTGGCACCAACTTGGGCTGGCACTGCCCTTACATCAGGATTTGACAAAAAGGATGCCAATCCACCCAAAGCAAATCAGAAACTGCTGTGTGTGAATAACTTGCATTGTTAATTAAACCCAGTGTTCTCCAACTCCTATAAGCTGCCTACCTGCCGCCAATTCAAAATATTAGCCCGCCAACCCGGCGGCCGAGTTGTGTCCTTCCGCCAACCCGAAAAATTTTGCCGCCAAGTTAAAAAAATTGCCGCCATGTTGAAAAACCACGAGTTCAAATTGAAAAAAACATTGGTGTTTTGCCTTCTATAATCGATCTCAGTCAATTTGTTTATCAACTGACCTGAAAACAAAGTTGTTTCCTTCTCCCCAGCCCCAAAGTCATTCTCTGAATCGCCCACCATTAAACTGACGAAATCGCCATGAACGCGGGAACACGTGCGCTCTCCCTCCGACGACAGCTACGCCGGTCGCAGTCTACGTGGGGACTCCACTTCAACATGAAAATCAATAATTTATGCGCAATCTACATAATGCATTCACGTCTGTTCGCGCCATATTCGCGCCCTTCTTCCTGATTGGTCAATCAACTCTAGTCATGAACAGTGATGAATGGAATAGTAGCGTAACGGTGACCATATTTGGCACAGCGTCTGACGTCACACACTCGGCCAGTCGTTCGGCAATTTCCGTCAGGTTTCGTGCCAAGTGACTTCCTTGTAATGGCCGCCGCTCGGATCGATTGTTGGTCGCAGATGCCGGGAAGTTGGGTCTTTTATTCTCCAATTTTGAAAAATTTCTTTGTGCGTGGGGGGGGGCACCCCCCTCGCGCTCCCCCCTATGCCGCCAAGTCGTCAGAAAAAAAGTTGGAGAACACTGAAACCCTTACTACCAAAATGAGTTAATTTATTGAGACCCCTATTGGCTGTATTCAATGCCAGGGACGTTCATTCACCAGCAGATTTTATGCTGATGGAGGGAAACGATGTAACCCATTGCAACTGTCAAAGGAAGGATTTTAGAGGTCGGCGCTCAAGGTCACCGTGATGTTTTTGGGTCATGGTAGCCAGGATGGTCCTTTATGCTTCCCTGCATCGGATTTCCAGGGTACTGTTCCCGATTGTTGGGACTGTGCCTCCCCACATCTGACATGGGTGCAGTGTTGGGAGGGGGTCCAAACGTGTCTTAGCCAGGGGTAATGTTGAATTCGGTAAAGTGGGCACAGTGTGTTGACATTTTCATCACAATCTGTCATTGTTGTAACAACTTATCCTGGCAGTTGGAAGGGTTTAAAGGGGACATCGGGTGCTGAAACTGAAAATAGCCTGGAATGAGGTCATTGGAAATTCCCTTGTTTAAACGAGGTGCATTTTGGGCACTGTGAGAGGTCCTCTCATTAGAATCACCCAGTTATGTCAGTATATAATGCTATTTTGGGGACTCTCAATCCAATGAAGAAAAACTTGCTAACTATAGAAGTTGATCAGTGTACTTCGATTACCTGAATCTCATTTACATCCATTTAAAAATATTTCAGAAAAAAGTTACGTATTTCATTTCATGTGGATGATAACTTGGCGATAGTGTTTGAGTTTTAATTATCCACCCCTCTATTTTGGTACAACGTCTATATGTGGAAAGCTGATCTGATCAGAAATACAATAGTTGAGATAACCAGTCATCCTCCTAACGCAGTTATCGCCAGTTTCCAGGCCAATATTCCAACATATTAATAGCGAGGGAACTAGTTCGCCACCTATTGTTGAGTGGCAGCCTGGTGGAAGATTACAGCTAACAATGCCCCAGCGACGTTCTATCGAACACGTAATTTGTGCCTGGAATTAAAGCANCAAAATACACTCAGTTCATCATGAAAAAGGTGTCATCTCTATTTACTTTAATTTATATCATGATGATGAACACGGCATCCATTCCAAGTCATTCTAGTACCTCAGACACCGCAATTCGCCGACAAAAATTTGAAATTGATCTAAAGCATAATTTTCAGAGGTAGATTGAAATAGGCCTACATTGATGACTTTGTGTGTAATAATAGGGTGATCTAACGGCTATAAATAGTTTGTCAACCTTCATTATCTGTTGTGTTCCAGATTGTTTTGAGTATTTCAGGGTGGAAAACTCTTTGTTGGAACAGCCGGTTTCCAAAACCAAACTCCAGCAAAAGTTTTTCAACAGCATTGATTCCAGGCAGAGGAAATTTCATGGAATTTTTGTGACTGTGTGGCCCACATTGTTCTCTCCTGGGTGGGTGAGCGGGATTTGAATGACGCTTTTGTGTTCATTGACCCTTAATTGTTCCGTGCCTTATGCCTGAGCTCTGGCTCTTTTGTTTATTCAAGGCTGGGGACTTCCCAAATTGGCACTGTCCCATGTGCTCGGTTTTAACTTCTGGTATTATTTTTGACTTATTTTCTGATATTTTTGATCCCAGTAAAACTTTTTTGGTAAGTTTTTAAAACTTCCCAGCAGAAATTGGGGACTTCTTTTGTTCAGTGTGATTTCAATAGACCATTGGTTCAATTGTGTGGGGAATACTTGGCACACATGTGTCCCAACATGCATGGTCTATACATAGTACACTACTTTGAATAGTGGGTCTTGCTTTTGTCAAACTTTCTGCTGGTGGTGGAGGCACAGTGTAGACTGAGTGCGTTCAGTGTTGGACTCCAAAGCAGGCCACCTCAGAAGAGGTCTGTGTTCACTGGGGTTTGTCGAGTGTCTAAGCTAAGCAGGATAAAAGGCCTGAATAATGAATTTATGTCAGATTTTGTGATGGTTCCCATCTCAGGTATGTTGTTGTTGGCAGTTTTAGAAGTGATCTTTTCCGTTCCTTTCTTCAATTTTGTACTTTGTTCATCAACTTTTGAGAATTCTTCAAAAAAGATTTCAAAATATTTTTCAATTCAGGGATTTATTGGTTTTGTTTAGAAGTCCAAGAAAGTTCATTGACAGTCTAGGTCTATTTTGCTTTGGAAACTTCTGTGTCAGTATCCTTCCACAAACACTGTTCTCAGGATGCCTATTTCCTTTGGCAAGGCACTTAACTATAAACTGATATTCTCTTTCTGAGGTCTCCTCACTTTGAGTAAAAGATCTATTTTCCTTTGCGCCTATTTCCATGGATTTTGTCAACATGTCTGATTATGTCGAAGGAGATGTAATAACAAGTTCCACTTTCTTGTTTTAGAAACTAAGGTATTTCGGACACTTTGTTGATGGTGAATTAACTTTCAGGAAACATTGCCAGTTTCGATTAGAGTAGGTTATTACATGTATTTGACCTGTTTTCTCCTACATTTGATACTCATTCCCATTTGTTATTCTCTCCTTGCAGAAGACGAACGTCCCCTGCTATAGACATCATCAAAACCATATTGAGACAAAAAATGATAAGGTAAAGTATAAAATGTCGTGACAGTCACAGGATCTGTGGCCTTCTCTTCCCTCACCTCATCTTTCGTGGTGCTTAGGCCTACAGTGCCCCTCTCAGAATAATGGCTGCAACACACGATCAAATTTTTAATCAAAGTTTTTGGAAAATCAGGAGACGTATTCATAAAACTACTTAAGTCTAGGTGTGATACTTATCTTTTGTGTTGAACAAAGGATAAGTGTCACACTTAGACTTACCTAAGTAGTTTTATGAATATGGGTCCAGGTTCCGGGCCAATTGGGGCTTCAATATATAAACACGCATGTAGGCCTTTATTGAGCATATTCAGAAAGTTGGATGAAAAATTTCATTGTGTGTAGTTGCCATATGTTCCAGAACTGGCGAGTTTACTTGTCAGGGTAGAAGCCAAGGGAGTTAAGAAACTTGACAAGCTGGTATCCAAAGAAAGAGAGAGCACAAAAGTCGACACACAAAATGATGATATAGGAAGTCAACTTCCAAAATTTCGCAAGTTTTCGACCCCAACCGGGGTCTTCCTGTGCCTGAGGAAGGCACACTCTTCCAAGTGCCTGAGGAACATCCCGGTTGGGATTGAAAATTTGCGAAATTTTGGAAGTTGACTTCCTATATATCATCGGTCAAGCTGGTATGGTACTTATTCGGAGAGAGGTACAGTAAGCCACAATGCGACCCAACTTCCCCCATGACTCCTTATCTGAGTTTGAAAGTGTGTTTTGGAGTTTAGGCTGATCCTGCTGACAGTTTCAGGCTTCATAAAAAAAGTTAAAAGTTTGGGTTTATAGTCTGATATCAACAACGGTAGAATAGAGGTGTCATCCGACTTTACAGTTTAACCACAGTCTATCCTGAAACCTTTCAGTATATAGAACTCGGATGAGCTGCTCATTCAGCGCTACAATCTGAGCATTTCCGACCGGTATGCATTGATACACCTGGGTGGAAAGAGGCCAGTGAGGTAAAGAGACTTGCCCAAAGTCTCTCGCCATAGTGGGAATCGAACCCGGGACCTGACCGCTAGTCGGAGACCCAAACCACTACACCACCAGTGTGTGATGTGATGTCCTAAAAACTATATTTGAGGCCATGCAAACTAGGTGAATCTTTATCAGCCTGTTACCAAACCATCTCTGTCAACTCAGCCGCGATTTTTCCTCCTAAACCACTCAGATAACTAACACGTTGTATAAGCGAAGTGAGCATTTGTGCCACTTTATTGCAGTCAGTTACTCATGTGACAACAATTTGCCTGCAAATATTGATGTAGGCCTACATAACCTGAGATCCACCGCTACGGACACGTTGTTCAGTCTTGTCGCCTCCACCCTTTTCCGACCACGCCACGACTCGCCTCCAACCGTAGCTGGTTAACGTGGCACATCAACTCAGCTCCATCGCTACATCAGTTTGGCTTTATCACCAGTTCTCTGGCTGATCAATAGAGAGATGGAAATGCCAGCATGTATTCGTTCGTTCGTCGTACAACGTTGGCGGGTTGGAGAGAGAGGATGGCTGATATGAACTTCATGGAGGGGTGTGGAACTGGAAGGGTGGGCAGTCGACTTGGATGAAACTCAAACAGGGTTTTGGAGACAGGGGAGGGGTGGCCTAGGACACAAATATGATGAAAAATTATTATAAATTGACGAGGTCTGAAGGTAAAGGTAGAAATATGAAGTGTTTATGAAATATTGTCAGGCGCGGATCCAAGGGGGCACAACCGGCGCATGCCCCCCTTTCGGCCAACAAATCTACAAAATTGACCATACAATTCTGAAATTTGGAGCAAATCATTGAAATCACCACAGATTTCAATGTTTCTAGCACAGTGCGACCCCTCTTTTCCAAAAACGTGGATCCGCCCCTGATTGTAGTGAATCGGATTCTTGTTGTTGAAGCTCAAACCTTCCGTTTTGAGATGTGCTCACTTTGTCGTTCATTCATATCCAGCAAACAAGATAAATCGGTTGTCCTTTTAGGATATTAATTACAGTTTTGTTTGATAAATACCATCGCGAGTCGCAAATTACACAACTTAATTCATGTTTTTGCGGCGATATGAATGAAAGTGAGTTTTACATGTGTTGTATACAAAAAATAATTGAATCGGATTTAATCTTATTTTAGCTCTGGGAGTCTCCATGCCTTGTGGGCATTTGTGTTTGAAACTTAATGTTTGAATGTGTGTCTGAGAGAAATAGATTAAAGAGTTATGTCTCGTATCCCACGCAAACATAATCTCATCTGACTTGTACAATAGATTATCTCAATATCCTTTACCTGCTTATTCTTTTATTGATAGTTATCGATATATATAAACTTACTGTTTTGCATATTTTATATATTCAGTAATTCACGTTTTTAATGCTGTTTTAGTTCATGTTTGGCATCAGGAGTGGTCCCAGAATTTGGAGGGGGTTAAAATGAGACAGTTTGTAGTGAACTGTGAAGTGAATGGAGGGAAGCGTGGGCCTACGATTTAAAAGTTGTTTTCATTTGGCGTTTCATTCAGTTGATCCAAAGATTATAATTGGTGTCGTTTAATCTGATAACGTTCAATTGATTAGCATAAATACCTGTCATATGAAAGGAGATTAAAATATAGTACAGCATAAATAATAATAAAGTAAACTTGTTTATAAAAAGCTATTATATTCTATTTAAAGCTGGTGAGGTTTTAGCTTCAGAATGATTGGCCTTTCACCTGCTGTCTGTAATTGCTCACCTGTCTGCATTTCCTAGAAATAAATGATCCGGAAAAACCAAAAAGAACATTACTACTGTCATGTATTCATTTACTATAAAATGCCAGTTGAAGAATGCTATTGGGTGGCACTTGTTACTTGTTGGCGTGGAGCCAAGTGGAGTACACCAGTCATAATGTCCTCATCCGTCATTCAAATTATCAATCAGTTCGGCAAGGAATCAACTGGGATAGCACCGCCTTTATGGCATGGTGTTGTTTACATTAGAATACAATTTATAACTTGCCATTCAGTAAAGATGTGACTGGTAGATTGAAATGTGTAAATTAAAAAAAGTGCACAGTGAAATGTAAAGGAAAATGCAAAGGCTACGAGTTCCCCCGTCAGGAACCTGTAGAGTTGACTCGAAAAGCTTTCCTTTCACTTTTATGCTGCCTAGGCCTGTTTGTCAANCTCTATCAATGTATCTTCATCTCTGTCAATGTACCGTTCATGTGAAAGTACATAATCGGGAACCATACGACATTTACAATGTCATCTTGTTAATGCTGTTTTAGTTCATGTTGAGCATCAGGAGTGGTCTCTGAATTTGGAGGGGGTTAAAATGAGACAGTTTGTAGTGAACCGTGAAGTGAATGGAGGGAAGCGTGGGCCTACAATTTAAAAGTTGTTTTCATTTGGCGTTTCATTCAGTTGATCCAAAGATTATAATTGGTGTCGTTTAATCTGATAACGTTCAATTGATTAGCATAAATACCTGTCATATGAAAGGAGATTAAAATATAGTACAGCGTAAATAATAATAAAGTAAACTTGTTTATAAAAAGCTATTGTATTCTATTTAAAGCTGGTGAGGTTTTAAGCTTCAGAATTATTGGCCTTTCACCTGCTGTCTGTAATTGCTCACCTGTCTACATTTCCTAGAAATAAATGATCCGGAAAAACCAAAAAGAACATTACTACTGTCATGTATTCATTTACTATAAAATGCCAGTTGAAGAATGCTATTGGGTGGCACTTGTTACTTGTTGGCGTGGAGCCAAGTGGAGTACACCAGTCATAATGTCCTCATCCGTCATTCAAATTATCAATCAGTTCGGCAAGGAATCAACTGGGATAGCACCGCCTTTATGGCATGGTGTTGTTTACATTAGAATACAATTTATAACTTGCCATTCATAAAAGATAAAGTAAAGATGTGACTGGTAGATTGAAATGTGTAAATTAAAAAAGTGCAAAGTGAAATGTAAAGGAAGATGCAAAGGCTACGAGTTGCCCCGTCAGGAGCCTGTAGAGTCGACTCGAAAAGCTTTCCTTTCACTTTTATGCTGCCTAGGCCTGTTTGTCAAAAAATTTTAAAATAGCTTGAGAGGCTCCTGAAACCCATCACATAGGTACTCATTGAAAAGCTTTCAGCGAGCACTTTCCAATGAAAACCTATTTGCAGGGTTTCCGTGAGATTTAAGGATTTGATTCTGTAAACTGTGAAATTTTCGCGGCACTGTATGTTCGCGATTTTGGGGGTGTACGAATTTGCGAAGAATAATTTTCGCGATTGGAACACTTCAGCTTCAAAAAATCTCAAGAACTTGAGATTTTCGCATGATTTATGTTCACGTTTTGACCCTCGAGCGTGAAAATAGCAAAAATAAAACGCACACGAAAATTTCACGGTTTACAGTAGGTTAAGTTTTGACAAAATTGTTAGATGAAATACGTTTAAAGTTGTCTCCGAATTTTGCAAATTTTTCGACCCCGCTTGTCCGAGGTAGTGAAAGTGAAAGAATTACCAGCGTGAGAGACTTCAGAACGGCCTAGTACACGAAGCCATGTTCATGATGTCTGTACACAGGATTTTAATAGGCTACCAGACAAAAAGTCAGCGTAAAGAAGAGATTTTAAGTCGGGCGATTAGATTTCACTTTTAAAAAAGTCTGACAATGAATGAAGTAATTGATTCATGAATTAATGACACTCTTCACTGAGTTATTTACGATGATGAAAGGAATCCTCTCGTAGTAAGTAATTACAAGTACAATTCTCATTACCCAATGAATATATTAGAATGACATAAGTGGTGTTTTGTACACGTTGAATGTTCTTTTGAACTCGGCCAACTTGGGGTGGGACAGATGTTACAATGAGCTCGTTAAGTCTATTTGAGACTTCATCAAATTGATTGACGCCTGTTTATCATCACCTGAATTTTGTTTTAAAGCCCCAGATTTATGTTGATATTTTTATGAATCTCCAGGTCTGTTTCCGTATTGATTCTTGTCAGATCTTAACGAGCCAATTAATTAGATAATAGTTCTTTTTTAGCAGGCCATTTTGGTGCTGGAAGTTGTTTAATTTTATCTCTTGAAAGCTATTATAACTTCACAAAAAATACCGAAGTAATGCACATTTTGGTCATACTCATATGTGGGCTATTTTCTCTTCATGTAAAAGAAATTGACCATATTTCACTCTAGGATAAAACAAAAGAACTATTTCTCATAAACCAAAACGCCCAACTCGGAAACTCCAACCCAACGCATTTCTCTGAATGAAATTTTAGAACCTGTACAATAATTACCATCTAGCTTTTGTCAGCTGTTATTTCAGCCAGCTGGGGGTAGCACGAGTCCTTCGGACAATTTTTCCCCCACTTTTATCATTTTCCACCCCTCTACTCTCAGTTTGGAAAGAAAGTCCAACAGCAGTAGCTAATCCGCGAGTACGGATTTTCAATCCACCCATAACATAGACCAGCCATAGAGTAATATGCATAGAACCATTGGTATACACTCATGGCCTACATAGAATTCTCCTATCTCGATGTGAGCCGTACAACAGGATATGGGGTTCATAGTACACTGTGGGAACACATGGTCATGTTTTGAATAGGTTTTCACAAAATCTGAAAAGGGGAATGAACACCTGATATCGAAACGTCAACTTCATGAAACTATCTGGTAGTACTTCAATCATCAGTTCATGATAGTTTTATGATAGTTGAATTTTCAGATGGAAGATTTTCTTGATTTTGTGAACTTGTTTGTCATTGTCTACTGGTGCTGCCACCTGGAGGTCAATAGTGAACTAAGCCTGGTTTGCCTTGGTGAAGATGTTATGGAGTTGAAAGCTTAGCACCAGACGGCAAGGGTTATATCTAGGATTTCAGAAGGGCACGGTCCAAACTTTGTAAAAAGGGCACTTAACCTAGAAAAGGGCACTTTTCATTAGCGACATTTCTACTAACGGAATTTGAGGAGCTTGTCAGTTAAAAAGGTGTCAAAACTCCAGTCAACAGCCAATTTAAGCCAGTTTCAAAGGTGATATGACCAAAAGGGACCATGACAGAGGATTTGGGGGCACTAAAACCTTTGAAAAAAATTTTTTTAGGGGCACGGCACCCTAGGTGGTTAACCCTTTAACTGCTGATCGTACGTTTTTGTAAGGTATTAATATTCATTATGGCTGATCAGAAAAAAGTTCAGCGGTTAAAGGGTTAAAACACGACACAGTGGTGCCCCCTTTTAGCACCATGGCGCAGAGCCTGTCTAAAATGGCCTAGATAAAACCCTGCCAGATTGTGTGTGCACATCCCTATGATCAATATTAGTCAATGCAGGAGGAAACCGGAGCCTGGTGGAAACACATAAGCCCCTACTGTCTGTAAGAATAGGTCACCGATCACCCCAGTGGGCTGTCACAGTGGTGTTGTGTGGACATCGACGCCTGTCACCACTGACATTTCAGGTTTCATCCCCAGTTAAGCCAGGGGACTCTCTTTGACCGAGTATGATTTTCCAGGTACTCTGGTTTCCCCCTGTTGTGCAAGTGTTCAACCAATATTGTTTATAGAGCTTGTGCGGGTGACGTCATCACAGGAAAATCTGCCATATTGACGGTCAAATTGACGTCAAATGACGTCGGCGAACCACTTGTTTGTCATTGTCTACTGGTGCTGCCACCTGGAGGTCAATAGTGAACTAAGCCTGGTTTGCCTTGGTGAAAGCCCAGCACCAGACGGCAAGGGTTATGTCTAGGATTTCAGAAGGGCACGGTCCAAACTTTGTAAAAAGGGTACTTAACCTGGAAAAGGGCACTTTTCATTAGCGACATTTCTACTAACGGAATTTGAGGAGCTTGTCAGTTGAAAAGGTGTCAAAACTCCAGTCAACAGCCAATTTAAGCCAGTTTCTAAGGTGATATGACCAAAAGGGACCATGACAGAGGGTTTGGGGGGCAATAAAACCATTGAAAATTTTTTTTAGGGGCACGGCACCCTAGGTGGTAAACCCTTTAACCGCTGATCGTACGTTTTTGTACGATATTAATATTCATTACGACTAATCAGAAAAGAATTTAGTGGTTAAAGGGTTAAAACAGGGCACAGTGGCGCCCCTTTTAGCACCATGGCGCAGCGCCTGTTTAAAATGGCCTGGACATAACCCTGCCAGATTGTGTGTGCCCATCCCTATGATCAATATTAGTCAATGCAGGAGGAAACCAGAGCCTGGTGGAAACACATAGGCCCCTACTGTTTGTAAGAATAGGTCACCGATCACCCCAGTGGGCTGTCGGAGTGGTGTAGTGTGGACATCGACGCCCGTCACCACTGACGTTTCAGGTTTCATCCCCAGTTGGTCCAGGGGACTCTCTTTGACCAAGTAGGGTTTTCCGGGCACTCTGGTTTCCCCCTGTTGTGCAAGTATTCAACCAATATTGTTTATAGAGCTTGTGCGGGTGACGTCATCACGGGAAAATCTGCCATATTGACGGTCAAATTGACGTCAAATGACGTCGGCGACCCACGTGGTGCAGTTTGTGCGTCTTCAACTATGACGCGATCTACATGTGGGGCACTTTGTCGTCGACGTCAGCATGGTGGACCGCCGGTCAAAAGTGACGTCACAATGAGCCACTGCACAAACTCTATAGAGCGAATTGTGCTGTACTTGGCACTTCGGTCTCAAAACCTATTCCGTCTCGACGTAAATGGAATCTTTTAACCTCTGCTGTTCTTTCTCGTTGCAGGAATTAGTCACAAATACTGATGAATTGAATTCTGATTCGAATAGTTCTGGTGGTGCACGGAGCACGCCTACCTCATCCGCACCTCAACATCTCTCCGTCGGCGTGCATCGACCTTCAAGGTCACCATCTGTGGGGTCAACTGGTTCAAGGTCAAATACACCTGCTTCAATTACTGGTACGTATATCGGTTGTGGCCGTGAAGTCTAAATGTCAAATGTCAGCATTGTATTAGCAAATGAAATCTCGTCTATTTTGCCTGGTGTGAAAAATTAGGCTGATTATAGAAGAAGGGTGTTATTTGATGATACCACTCTCCTGGATCATGTCAGACTGGTCTGCCCGAGTCCCCGAGGATTTTCCCAGATTCTCCTTCAAATCTCTCTGCCTGTCACTCTTGAGTGCGAAATCCCACAACGCGCGTTAAAAAATTAAAAAGCTCTGAGCCTAAGATATTGGTGGAGTTGTTGTCAGCATTGCCATGGTTACCATTATACAGATAGTTTCTCGCTCGCTGTGGTGACAGAACGGAGCAAATCCCGTCTTTCTGAGAAACGGCCTTTCGTTTCTTTCCATAGCAACTCGATTCTGATTGGTTGATTCTAATTTCATACTTTCCATCTACGTTATAAAACTAAAAGCAGCGTTTTTGCCCGCGCTCAGCTGAGGATAAACAATGATATTTTCTAGGCTTTCGTTCTAACCTGCATTTATCACGTGGGAGTTGTTGCAACGATTCTCGCCGGCAGATCGTGTGCCTCGTATAGCGACACGAGCCCGATGCCTGGAGGCTCAGCGGCAAAATCAATACCGGCTTGTTATGTATTCGAGCTGCATAGAATAATCATTGTAGAGCCAGTGATATCAGCGCGGCCCGTATGGATCGAGGAAAACATCAACTTGGTGTTCGGCGGCGCGTTGTTTCACGTTCTGCTAATTTGATAAAAATTTATAATTCTCGACCCTTTCTTATCCATGGTGAAACATTTTATACTGGCCGTGTCCCTACGATATGTCAATTCCCTCAACTCCTCGAAAGGTCAGAGGTCAAGTTGTCTTTGCGTGGCAGAGCGAAATCTCATGTTAGAATCTTCAATTGAATCAGCTGTAGTCCTTGAATTGGTCATGCACCTCGGGTGAGGTTGAACTATCCTGGGACGAGGATGGTCAACGACTCGGTGCGGAATACAAAGAAATGTACTTATAGCAGAGTTTTATTTCAAATCCATGATAATGTTAGGTCTGTTTCTTATGCGACTGGATTCTACACAATGTTCCAGAAAAAACAACCCTGTGGTAATCTGTAATGAAGTATTGTCAACACTTATGTTACATCCTGTAGTGATGTACAGTTGAACCTCTCTATTAAGGACAATTTTGGGACCAACATCTAGTTGAACCTCTCTATTAAGGACAATTTGGGACCAACATCTAGTTGAACCTCTTGTCTCTATTAAGGACACTTTGGGACCAACATCTAGTTGAACCTCTCTATTTAGGACACCTTTGGGACCAACATCTAGTTGAACCTCTCTGTTAAGGACACTTTGGGACCAACATATAGTTGAACCTCTCTATTAAGGACACTTTGGGACCAACATATAGTTGAACCTCTCTATTAAGGACACCTTTGGGACCAACATCTGTTGTCCTTAATAGGGTGGTGTCCTGATTACAGAGGTCAAAAGGAATGGAAATGATTCACTTTGGACTGAAATATCTGTGTTCAATAGACAGGTGTCCTGGCAGCGGGGTCCATTAGAGAGGTTCTATTGTATTTATAACCTGGACTAGAAAAAAGACACCCTTTTCATTCCACACTTCTGTGGATGGAAGCTGGTGGTGCCACCTATATGTGGAGTCCATGATGGGGTTGGTTGGTGTCACTTCTTGCCTGACACGTGTGTTTCTCCTCTGTGTCATGAATAATTAATCCGACTTGAAGCTCCAAATATATTCTATGAGTCAGTCAGAGAGTTATTCATAGTGAGTGTTCACGTTGACATTTAGACCTGATTCTCTCCTGAAGAAACTTCAAAATGAAACAAGTACTCTGGACTTTCCAAACATCAGACTCCTTATTGTAGAAAGTTTTGATATTTTGAGTCGAAGAAGTATTTGTGAGGATATTTAAGGGTGAATCATGCTGACATGGTATCAGGTGCTGCCCTCTAGTCTTGTTCGGCTGAACTGGCCATCCCTTGGTCACATGGCTTGGAAAGACACAAGTTTTATGAAAAGCTTGGATTAGCTCTTGCTGTTTTGCCGTGGCAGGTTTACCGAGCTGTTTGAGCCCAGCGATGTGAGAAATTCTCAGATATGGTCTGCTAATGCAGATTTTCACATGTTAGACATTGATGTGAAATGAAAAAATGTCATCTATGTAGACCGAACACTGTCCTGATTAAAAATACTAGGACAGACGCAAGCAAATGCATAAAACCATCATGGCGCCCGCTGGTCTATATTTAGCTCTGCGTCGGTCTATTGCTCTTGGAGCTGTAGAATGACGTCACTGGCCGGGAATCCGGCGTAGATCATTTGCTTTCACCGGTCTTCGAATGCACGCTGTCCAGAAGACTGGGTACCAGTCTAGCATCTATGAAACACAAAAGTACAAGTACACTGATTGGTAAAACTCGTTTGTGGGTTTAACTTTAATGTTTTTGTTTTGCGTATTTCAGGTAATCAGGCTGGGAGTCCGATGCCTCCTCGCCCTCCCTCTAGTCATGTTGATGGAACAAACCAAATGAATCAAAGTTCAATGGCAAATCAAGGTACAGCCATGTCAAGGGGTCTCCCCATCATCTCACAGTCTCGCGCATTTATATCCAGCATCGTGGCGGTAGGAGGTGGATCCGCCACGGCAATAGGCTGCCGAAATCAGATTCAATACAGAACAAGCGAAAAGCCTAGTTCATACATCGACACACGACATTTGCCGGCGAACAACGCATGATCTTGCGTTCAGCGCCGACACCGTCGTTCGATTTAGTTGGCGTCCGATCGCGAAACTGTAATTACTTGAGTCATTTCATAACTGGTCGCTGTCGCTAAAGTACCCTGGACTATGAATCAATTCCACGAAGTTGGCGTCCAGATTTGATCGTGTGTCGGACGCCGATGGTTGTGCGTCGAAGTATGAACTAGGCTTTATGATGAAATTGAGCCACTTCACTCTGGATTCAATCATCTGGTCAACTCTCTCTATGATGTGAATGTTTTATTTTAGGTTTCGGAGGACAGATGATGCCGCCACCTGGCGGGCATAACCAAATGAATTTCGGTGGCAAAATGCATCCTGGTATGATGGGTGGACAACAGATGGCGCCGTATTCCCAACATAATTCTCAATATCCTCAAGGTAGGTGGACTTGCTAACTGAGAGTGAGGTTACGTCGTCAATGAATTCCGAAATATGGAACCATTCCGCCACTTATTGCAAACTTGAGTCTTCAGTCCTGGGACGTATGGTCCTTATTCTCTTCAGATGGTTTGAATCCAAAGGAAAAACACTTAGCTGGATTTTTGTGGTTTGTGTCTATCCAATATTCAGCAGATCTTAACCTTCCCCATCTGATTCCAGGTAACTTTCCACGATCGCAGAGTCCGGGTGGCATGCAAGGTTACGGAGGACAACAAAACTCATTCAACAATGCAAATCAGATGGCGGCGAACCATATGTTTCCGGGTGGGATCGGAGGGGGACGGAATATACCGCCTGGATATCCCACAAATTCATTCAACCAAGCTGGTATGAACAATATGGGCATGAACAACCAGTTTGGGAATTTTAATAGTCACGGATATTCTGGATCGGCTCCAGGTTCTAATGGTCCGACTGGAATGAACTCTATGAGTACGTCGCATATGAATAACATTGGAATGCACAATCAGGCTGGGATGCAGGACAGTCCCGGGCCGGGAATGCCGGGATCGCAGAATATGCCAAGTGGACGAATGCTGGGAAATTCTGGCATGCCGAACAGTGCCGGCCCTGGTATGCCGAGTAGTGGACCGGGAATGCCTAATAATAGTACCGGTCAGAGTATGCCTAGTAGTGGTCCAGGTATACCTAGCAACAGTGGTGGGCCAGGAATGCCGAGTACGGGCCCTGGGAACAGTAGTCAAGGTAATAGTGCCCCAGGTATGTCTGGTAGTAGTGATGGTCCTAGTATGCCAGGCAGTAGTGGGCCAGGTATGCCAGGTAGTGGTGGCCCAGGGATGCCTTCTAATGGCCCCAGCATGCCCAGTAGTGGGCCTGGGATGCCAATAAATGGGCCCAGTATGCCGGGAAGTGGCGGCCCGATGCCAGGACAGATGGGAATGCAAGGTCCAACAGGAATGCCAGGCATGCATGGCCAGGGCATGGGGATGCCAGGTGCGAACACGGGAATGCCGAACAACCAAAGAATGCCTGGTCCAAGTGGGATGAAAGGAGCACAAGCAGCTGCTGATGCTGCTCTACAAGCCGCGGCGAACCTTGCCGGGAGGCCTCCGTTCAACCGGGCGCCAGGTATGGCGCAGCAGTCGCCAAGGATGTTCTCACCACAACAGCAGCAGAACATGAACTTTAATTCATCAAGTCAGAGCTCTGGTGTGAATCAGGTGATGCCGAATCACATGTCCGGCGGACAGATGCATACACTGAATCAACTCCAAGCCCAAGTGAATAGTGTGGATGCTGGCTCGCGACCTACACCGACGACTACACCTGTGCCAAATAACATGTCGGTATCGTCGGGCGGATCACCGCCAACCAGTCACATGGAACAAAGTGAAAACAACTCCGGTGATTCCCAGGGATCCATGTCAGGTAAGCTTTTCCTCTAGAGTAAAAGTTAAAGTTTGGGTTTATAGTTTGATATCAACAACGGTAGAGGTGTCATCCGACTTAACACTTGAACCCTAGTCTATCCTGAAACCTTTCAGTAGAACTTAGATTAGCTGCTCATTCAGCACTACAATCTGAGCATTTCCAACCGGTACCCATTTATACACCTGGGTGGAGAGAGGCCAGTGGCTCCCCAGAGTACCTGTGACAGTCTCAACTCGTGTTTGGTATGCAACTAGCTTGGAACCGTGTTCGCTGTCTGACACCGTCAGATCAGGTATTTCATACGAACCATGCCTCTTTTCAGCTTCATCAACATCTGTAACTCAGAGCATCACGACTCCCGTGACCAGCATCGGTGACATGATGGTATCGACGCCCCCTGTTGGCACCATCGCATCAGAGCTGATGAATCACGACAGTAACTCGTCGCAGTCGACTCTTGTGATGGAAGACACCGGCCCTGTGAACCAAGAAAAAGTCAAAAGGGTAGGTGGTCTTGTTTTGTGCACCGTTATTTGCTGTCTGTGAAGTATGTCTGCATCGTTATCCTAAGATTCCTTGGTCATGAATAGGCCCTTGTCAGCTGCTTGATGGCAGTGTCTGTGTGACAAGGTTGGAATGGAAGTACAGAACTACAGGGGCCTTCGAAGTGAAGATAAGTGAAAGTTCCAATGTTGTTTTTGACGCCACCTATCTGTATGCATTCATACTTCACGACGATGTCTCCGATCACACCATAACACTGTCTCTCTAGATGATAACACATAGCTGCCATAACAACCTCGGTAGTCGCTGCTCTCTCAGGCTATAACATCGCTCTTAACTACATGTCTTCGTACTTTCTGTGGCAACTGGGACATCCATTGGCAACATTAGCTACCCTGACGTCAGGTATGAGTTTTACAGGATTCTCCCCTGGACTGAACAAGTGCCGGTTGGAATGGCGGTCTGGGGCCCTCCCCAGAAAAATTTGAAATAAAGGCCCATATTCTAGAAGCCTCCTTAACTCTAAGGTCCACTTTTATCTTTTGTATTCTACCCTGCAAACAATAGCTAAAGGTAGTAGATATGGTTGGAGACTTAAGGAAGCTTCTAGAATACGGCCCCTAGACTTGCTGAAATGCGATTTCCTGGCACCTGACTGAGAGTCGAAATAATGAGCTCATTTGGCATCAAAATGACCCCGATTCACTCTATTCCAACTTAGGCAGCCCGCCGTTGTTGTTGGTCAGAACTGTCAGGAAGCACCGCCGGGAAGCACGTTTGGTGAATGGGAACAGAAAGGAAATTCGGAAGTGTGTGTGGCGGGCATCTCACGTGGCACACTAACTTCTTTAGTTCTGATGGTCGGAAAATACTCTTTTTAGGCCGAGTGCCAGTCGGCATTTCTGCGTCTTGGACAGGGCCATCCGGCTCCGACCAGCAGCAGGAGAACCCTGGTTTTAGTAGAAATATCCCTGTGATCACCCATAGATCTTGGGGGTAAGCCCCATTCTTCAGTTGACACTCGTTCAGTGAAACATGAGGAAGATTATTCAAGCTGCATGAATCTCATGGCCTGTACGTTCTGGACTAGCCATGTGCTTTGATCCAAGTTGTCAGTGCTCATTCCCTCAGCCACAGAAAGTTTGCTGACGATGGGGTACACCATCCCATTACACTGTCCATGTAATACATTGTGTAGATGTAGAGCATATTCTCAACCCTGCTGTCTAATATTTGAAAACTGAAGAAACCAATGTAGGTCACATTAAAATGCACAAGTCATGAACTGACGAAGTAGCCAGGAGATGCTTTCAAACAGGTCAGCAGGGATGGGAACATGTGCTGCCACCTGTCCCTTGGTGCTGTAACTAAACGTGCAGTGCACTCTTGTGATGGAGCTTGCTAAGGTCACAAAGATGATGATGGTCAGTACCTCGCTGGACGAAATCTGGATGCTGGGAGTAAAATGAAAAGTAGATTTCGACTTTCTGCTGAAATTAGTGCAGTCACTTTCCCTAGTTATTGACTTTCTCTGGGAACTCTCAGATCCCTCCCACAGTGACTTCAGCAAGTTCCATCAGCCTCTATCTGAGGGTGTATTTTGATTGGTTCCATACTTCAGTTTCAGGACGCTCTGTCGGCATCACATCCGCCGACACCGGTGGCGCCCTCACCTGCTGCTAGTATGTCGTCTTTCCCCGACGAGCTGGAAAACATCAGTAGCCCGAGTTGGCCGGGCACTCCGGTAAGCACCAGTGACCGCCACCCAATATCACATGTAGGTGACTTTTTATCTTGACGCCCCATCTTGATGTGCTGTAGCTGACAGATAACGCTAGGACGCTACCGCATGCTAATCCCGGTCAGTAATGAGATGCCTGGGGAGCCACGGTGGTGTAGTGGTTTGGGTGTCCGACTAGCGGTCAGAGGGTCCCGGGTTCGAATCCGACTGGGCGTGAGACTTTGGGCAAGTCTCTTTACCTCACCGGCCTCTCTCCACCCAGGTGTATAAATGGGACTGGTCGGAAGTGCTCGGATTGTAGTGCTGAATGAGCAGCTCATCGGAGTTCTACTGAAAGGTTTCAGGATAGACTGGGGTTAAAGTGTAAAGTCGGATGACACCTGTACTGTTGTTGATATCAGACTATAAACCCAAACTTTAACTTTAAACTTTTTTGGGTGGGCTCAAAATTCTAAAGCAGGATGGGTAGGTGGCAAAATATTGAATTGGGATTCAACAGACTAATGCCCATGGAGCTGGCCTGACTCTCTGTCTTGGTCTTGCGGCGTGTTGATAGAATCTACTGACAAGGCTTTCTTCCTCATGTTGTGTTTCATTCCCTCACTAACTGACCACAATGGAGTTGAGGCCTTGCCGTTTGACGGACGCGATTTTGCATGCACCTCGCAAACAATAGAAATTCTATTGTTTGCGAGGTGCATGCAAAATCGTGCCCGTCAAACGGCAAGGCCTGGAGTTAAACTTGATGCCACAAGCTATCTTGTCAAATCACATCTGGACGCTTTGGCTTATGTAGTCTGCAACTGCATTCTCTACTAAACTTCTACTAATGGAGACTTGGAGGGGCCTACTTCTGCTATGACTATGCACTAATTTTGGGTTCAAACGTGGGGGGGGGGGGAGGGGAGGTTTAATAACCCAGGCTCCTCATTATTGACAACTTAGGTAGGTTTAACCAACTTGTGTTCCTTTATTTCATCATTATGAGGTCCAAGCTGAAGCCTAGCTTCTGTCTTAAAACAATAATTGTCTTTTGTGGCCAATTTAACGAACACTTTGTAACTTTCCTTAGAATGAATTTATATTATGTTCAAGATGCTTTATAGACAATATTGTAGTTGTGTGATAGTTTCTGTTTTTGTCTGCCGTTGTTAGTGTTGACCAGTTGTGTGATACATGTAGTTTCTGTTTTTGTCTGCCATTGTTAGTGTTGTGAAGACTGTGTCGCACTCATGTGTTCTTCCACTACATGTATGTCATTGTAATGTCATGAAAACTAAGTAAATGTGGAAAGAAGAGCTTAAAACATAAATATTTTGTGTTGATGAGGATGGGCCGATTTCACAAAGGGTGTTTAAGACTTAGACGTGTGTAACTTTGTCAAATGCATGGTGGAAAGTGCGTGCATTTAGTGAAGTTGCACGCATCTAAGTCTTAAACACCCTTTGTGAAATCGGCCCGATATGTCTGACTCGATGCTGAACATGAAGCGGTCAGTGCGTGATATTCGTTGAAGCCGGTGTGTTAGCGTCACCGTGATGCTAACTTGTGATTGGTAGCCTTTACGTGTGTGATTTACTTGTAACCTCATCCTAGGTCTTGTCGTTTGCATCATGTGTATTCCCATCACATCTTGTGAAAGTCGTATTCCTGCACCTCGTGGAATATGTACCAGTTCGGCCAATTAAGTCTACTCTCATTGCAATGAGTGACAGGTCAATGGGGAACCGGCGTGCCCAAAGGAGGCGCTGGGGAACAACTCGGTTTTAACACAAAAGCGCATGCGTTGCGACTTTGAAAACGTCATTGACGTCGCGCATCGTTCGTGACGTTATGTGCGAAGCGTCATCCAGAATCAATGGTGTTCCTCTTCGGTCTGTTATTTACGCTAAAATAGTCAATTTTATCGATGAAATTCAACATGTTCCCGCTTGAATTTTCGTTTGAAAACATTCAGATACATCGAGTCAGTCCTATACTTGACGATGAACATGTAAAATTCGAAATTCAATGGACTACTTCAGGTATATTAGGGCTAGAAGTAGGGTGTAGTTTCAGAATTAAATGGCAAATAACGTTGGCTTGACTTTCGACGTCATAGTTTTAACTGAGTTGTTCGTCAGTGCCATGTTACGGATTAGTTCCGCCGGTTCCTCATTGGCCATCTGGAACTTGTTCTGTGAGGTGTATATATTTGCCACCTCCTTTCCGTCCCCATCTCGGGGTTGTCCTGGGGCAGTGATAGGAGTTCAGTGCACAAGACCTAACAACCTGACCCCACTGGTACCCTACCTCTCCTGGGGAGGGGCAAGTCTGGTCAGGCCCTCATGGAGGCCTTGAGCTCAGCTCCTACCATACGCTCTGTCTTGTCCTGACCCAAGTTCCACCCCTGCCATCTGCCCCATCCTGATCATGATTCTCCAGTGACCATTGAGCATCACACATCTTTGCATCTATTCTACAGAAAAGTGGAAGCCAGACTGAGATCTCCCGTCTGTATGAAATGGGTGATGAGCCCGACCGGCGGGCATTCCTGGACCACTACCTAGCCTTCCAAGATGATAGGGGGACACCACTGAATGCCATCCCAACAATCAGCAAACAACCCGTGGATCTGTTCAAGATGTATCTGGCAGTGAAGGAACGTGGAGGAGTCATCGAGGTAGGTCTTTCCTCCTGGGAGGAGATCCTTGGATGGAAGGGCTTTCATTAAGCCTGCATAGGGCGTCTATTACACATGTAAACTACAGAAATGATGCAAATATAAATAACTCTGAAGTCTCTAAAACACAGGTAAATTTGATGATACGCCGACAGAGAAAGTGTGGAAGTCCCATCTGTACATACTCAGTCTCCATTACGCGAGTAGGACGGCTGACGCTGACGGCTGACGGCTGACGCGGCTGAAAATAGAACTGGGGATTCCCGTCGCCCATGGAAACCACACACTCCTGGCTCAATTTTACCCCAGTAAAATATAACAGGAAGTCATGGTGCCAAAAAAAGAGTTGCTGGAAGTCTGAAGACCCCAGCATCTTCCCAAATTGACTTTCATAAAAAAATTGTGGAAGTCATGACCCAGGTGGGGAAAAAGTTAATGAAAGCCCTGGAATGGTAGAATGAATGGCGATGCCCACTATGGAAATGAGGCCACTTTCCACTGAACATAGATGGTCTATGGTTAGATGGACAATCCAAATTTTGTGAGGCCTGCTTCACTTGTAAACTCACCTTCCAAAGTGACCTGAGAACCTTGGAGATTTCCCATGGAGTTCCTTTGATCTGTCAGATTCTGATCAAGTGATTTTCCTTCCAGGTGACCAAGGCTAAGAAGTGGAAAGAGATTAGTCAGGCTATCAACATGGGAGGTTCTGCCAGCGCCGCCTATACGTGCAGGAAGAACTACATGAAGCATATGTTGGCCCTCGAGTGTAAACTAGATCGTGGGAATTGCGACCCTGGTCCAGTGCTGGCTCAACTTGAACAGGTCGTGCAGTCGAATAAGAAGGAGAGCAAGAAAAGTCGCGTGCCGTCACCAGGTTTGTATCATGATGTCTCCCAATGTTGTCTATGGGTGCATTTCAAAATTGGTCACCCAAGAAAATCGGGCAAAATTTAACTTTGAAATGATCACAAAGATTTGTGACATTGATTTTCCAAAAATCAAATGTAGTATTTGATAATATAGATCTTTAACTATTAGTTTCTCCATCTAGGATTTACAGTGTACACTCATTTGAAGGAGGGTTTCAAAAAATATTGAGCTTACCAGCAAAATCTATCGTTCCGTCCGACACCAAAACTACTTTCTACTGTCAGACTTTAAAGGGTTAATAGATCAATCAGTTTGCAGTGCCATAATTTAGAGCTCCATGATACCTAGATCTGACATGAATATTGTAGAGTTTCAAGAAACAGCCTTTCACCAGTAGACAAAAGAATGGTGAAAATTTTCTGGTGTCTGACAGAACACGTTTTGAAACACACCCCTATTGAGCTAGTAATGACGTATTGGAGCTGATTTCTGTATATCGAGTATTCATCATGATCATCACAGTACTGATCATCCTCTTTCCATTGCAGCGAGCTCTCATTCTCAGAACTCCCAAGATGCATTTCGTCCACCAAGTATTCCCAACACTCACATGGATCCCTTCTCGCCAGCTGGTCAGCGGCCACCGTCGAGGCCCAACAATGACATGGGCATGGCACCGCACATGGGAGGGCCCGCTCCGATGGGCATGATGCCGAATTCTAGTATGCCAAACAGCGGTGAATGTGTCAGCGTTCAGGACCCGTTCGCGGATGATGCCGTGTCAAACCAGTATCCACGCACGTCGATGAATTACCCGATAAATCAACAACCGCCGATAACACAACAAGGCCCGATGCCGCCGTCACAGGCTCCAAATATGGGCAACAACTTCATGTATAATAACCGGACAAGTATGAACTCGTCGATGCCACAATATTCAAGTTCTGGTCCACAGCAGAGCGGGATGATGAACTCATTCGGAAATACGAATAATATGTCTAGTCAGCAAGGTGATCAGTTTAGTGGGGAGGGTTTCCCCACCCGGCCGATGGGCCCCGGGAACTTCCAGCAACGTATGCCAACACCAGAAAGTTTCTCTGGCCAACAGGGATATGGAAACAGGATGCCAAATCAACCGAACCAGGGACAGTTCCCGTTCAGACCTGCTTTTGATAGGGAAAGGTAGGAACTTCTATTCTGAGAAGATTTTAG